>VWZU01013000.1:178950-239841 GCA_013397095.1 Sterrhoptilus dennistouni
TTCCCTTGCCAAAAAAAAAAAAAAAAAAAAGGGTGGGCAAAAGTCAACCAACTCCTGAATCTGTTCAATATTGGTTCAATGTTAAGGGAAGTACATAAGTATCTTGCTTATTTACCATACATCCTTTGAAAAAAAAACTCCTAAAACCCTACTATAACCCTTCCTTTGGTTGAATTGCTGTGCAGTCATGTTATGATTTTATGTCATAATGTTTCAGCCATGGGTAGCTGCTAGAAACCACAGTCTTGACTTCTGCATTGTCTTTGTGAGCTTCCTGGAGTTAAATAATCCTGAGCTTGAACTCCAAGTATACACCTTCTGAAACCAGTGTATTTTCTGTGGCAAAGGGACATGCAAAGGAACCTCTCCCAGCAAAAAAGCCCATATCAAATTCTCATGGTGGTCTGGTCCTGTCCTGCTCTGAGCATTTGCTCATGCAGGGAAGAACTTGCGAGTTAGACTCTTCAGGATGGCAAGGTTAAGTAGTATTATCGGTAAACAGTTCATTTTACAAATAAAACACAGAGTCTGCAGTGTCTGATCTTCGACTTCTTTACTTTCCAAGTCTTTCTGAAGTTTGCAAATTATAGTAAAGACTGTTTTTTTGCTTTTCCTTTTACAATAATGCTATATTAGTTATTTGTTTTGCTAAGATAGTTTGACTTTCTATGCAACTTTATATGTTAGGTAATCTGAATTTAGTATTCTTGATGGCCTAATATTGGAAACAATGCTATGGTTTTGTTTTTTTTTGGCAGGGAATCATATGAGACACCACCTGTGAATTGAAAGAGAAAATGTTATTGTTAATGCTAAGTGAATTAAAAAGTGTAAATTATTATCATAATAGGTCGACTATACTGAAATCAAATGGGATGCCATGGAACTAAAAGTTCTATAATTTTCTCTCCTTTCTGCAGTTAGGCCACATTGCTTTTATCATTACATTGGTAATGTATCTGGAATTATTCTAGTTAGTCCTGGAAGGAAGTTAAGGATGAAATCTTGATTTTTTTTTTTTTTTTGCTTAATATATCCAATATATCTTTACTGTACAAAATTCAAGCTGCTTTGAAGCATTGTAGGGGCCTTCTCCTTTACTGTGCTGAGAGGGAAAAGAACCAAGTCATCCTCCTTAACAAAAATACAACTCTTCATGAAACTTGAAAGCAACAATCAGACTAATGAAAGGATCCTAAAGCTCAAGGAATCAAGTTCAGTGAATTAGTTATTGACTTATTCTGAGAAAAGATGGTGTTGTCATCTGTCTTCAAAAGGGCAGTATGTTTTGTTGAAGCTTTGATTTAGCACTAGGTATCATTCCTCCTGACTTCTCCTGGTTGTAATGCTGATTAATCTTCCTACCTCAAGCAAAGCACTTTACCTTCCCTTGTCTTTGTCTTCCACCTCAGCTGGGGAAACACAACCTATCTCACCTTACCAGCCTATCTCCATATATTTCTGTTTCAATGGTTCTTATACAGCACTATGCTATGAGCTCTGTGCCTTGTTATGCCTCCGGCGGGTGCAGCATCCTCCTGAACTGTGGCAGGTGGGAAATGTCAAATATTACCTAGCAGCTGCTTCCAGTAAATGCAAAGAAAATGCTTCTGTTCACAAAACCCAGCTTGTTCCTTCCATATGTTACATTTTACCGTCATTTTCACAGTAGTGAGTGAGTTCATTAAACTCTCTTACAACCATGGCCATAACAGATGATGAATGAGAACCTGTACCTTGGTTTTTTGGATGTGTCTTTCCACAACTATTTTTTTTTAAATTAATTCCTTCATTAAGGATATTTTAATGGTCTTACTATGTCTTTTCTGCTGTTGAGGACAAATACTAGTACCACACTGTGTTAAATACAGTGGTTTTCTCTTCAGTTCATGTTTCCTGGGAATTTCTTCCTTATTTAATTGCCTGGTGTCTCTTAATCTGGTTCACTGTTGCCTGGGGGTGGTTGGGAGGATCTTATAATCCGTTGTTCAGTAGCCTGTAATGAGCAATTTTACAAAAGCTATAAGGACAATGCTTCAACTTTGTAAATATTTTTCTTTGTTATTTTCCCTTTTTGACAAATAATATAATGATCTTAAAAAATGTGCTGGTTGGTGTGACCCCATTTCTGGTCTCATTAAATTGGCTTGTGTCTGTTAGTGGTTGGGTTTATAAGCTCATATTAACCCTGGGGGATTTAGAGTGCAAACAGGAGTTTAATATTAAGCTGAAGTGTGACTGTTAACAATTCCAGTTGTTTTGTTTTGCTTCTCACAGTATTTCAGAGAATGTGGTAAAGTGAATATATATATACACACATAAACATACATATTGCTTTATTTAGGGCAATGCACATAAAGGACTCAAACTAATATTTTACTTGTTTCTAAGGAAACAGCTTTTAATTATCCTGCATGTGTAAACTATACTTCAGGTATTTGAATTTTGCATTTTGCTAATTGTTGATACTTTATTGTTGAACTTGGTCGAGGGCTGCCATGGAAGTACAGAAAACATCCACATCAAAAATATAATATTCTCTTCAACTACAGTTATGGAAATATTTTTTCAATAACTTAAATGTAAGCAGCGCTGATGTCAGGATAAAGATTAAACAAGAGCAAACCAGGGAAAAGCTGAGAAAATTATTGAAGGGAAAAAAAGGAAGAACTATGTCATGGTAGCTGAGGCTGTTCAATGGACTACACGATAGGGGAAAGCAAACTTTGGGAAGTGCCTTTGAGTGTTGTGGTGCCAGCATCTGCCTCCCCTAGCCAGCCCTGGCACCACGGCAAACGAGGTACAACTCAGTGTCCTGGGACACCTGCACGACCCTGGGAATTCTGGCTGGTCTGGAAGTGCAGCGAGACTATGGCAGGAAATGAAGAGGGGACTCTGAAGAGGGTACAACCAGCTGACTTTATTGTAGCTTCCCACTGGTGACACTTCACCTCAGGGTGCTTGCCTCAGCAGAGCACAGAAGCACCCCATTACAGCAATTTTTATATGGGGGTGGAACAAGGGGATGGGTTTTGCTAAGGACCAGTCGGGATAAACAAGGGAGTGGCTTTGGTCATAATGGACAGACACAGTAACAAACCATAAGGAGGTGGGAGAGGAGAACCAGGGTTCTGTCCAATCACTCAAAGCTCTTCCTGGAACTTTCCAGATGCTGGGACAGGTCCCAAAATGACAGACACACCCTGGGGTTACATAACACGACTGACAGATGACTGTAACAGGGCAAACCAAAGGGAAACCAATCAAAAGCGTACATGGAACGAACCATTACAAAAACAGTAGAACAATCTAGAAAATGTACGAGCGCCACAAACAACCAGAAGCACACTGCCACAATGGAGCAAAGAATATCTTGTTCAGTATCAGCTGTGCAGGAATCAGCATTTTGATTCTGATGTATTATGTTACACAACTTAACTCTGGGGTAACTGTGGTAGTGGGAAGGGATGAAAGCAAAAGGCAGGCAATTGGAATAATTGGAAAGCAGTGAAATTAGCTAATGATATGTATTCAGATTGTTAACCTTGTTTGCCAGGATCTCAGAGTAAGGGAGCTTTAATTTGCCTGCAGGCTGACTTGAATTCTGGGCAAGAGATTTCTATGCTTTGTGCCATTGATGCAAAATGACCCTATTTAGTTTATTTTTGAAACTTTTAAAGTTTAAATTGCAGGTTTCAAAACTAATTCATTTGAAATAATAAAGTTAATATTTCAAGCTTAAAATCTGCCATGCAGGCCTGTCTTTAAAGCTTAAAGGAAGTGACCAGTCTGCAGAAGTGAAGAGTCCTTTATTCACAGGTGTTTGAGTTGGTTTCTCAGTCTTGAGAATATCACCGAAGTCTTCAGGCTTCCGGATTTTAAGTAGGAATCCTTAGCAGCTATTATGGTTTAACACTTTCTTACAGTCCAGTGCACCTGGTGGGAAGTCAAGAGGGAAAATTATGGCAGAGCAATATATCTTCATGATTTTATTTTTGTTGTTTTGACAGAAACTTCTCTCAATAGTGGTTCAGACACAAAGCTAATTTTTTCCACCTCATTTAGAAGCAAACAAACTTCTCTCAAGCCTGTCTTCCTGTGGCACAGTCCTGATGTGGAGGCGTAAGGGCTGTGTTTGTGTTGTGAGAGTGAATCAGGAAGCCATTAGATGGGAACACTCCTGGCTTAGTCTAATCCCCTATTGCTCTTGGCTGAAGTGTCAGGAGCAACCTGGAAAGCAATCAGCTGCTACTGCCAGGGATAAATAAGTTATTTTGTCATGCTCCAAAGGGCTGGAATTGTACTGAACGTTCTCTGTTTAACTGCAGGAGGAGAGGTTGATCTCAGTAACTTTGAAAATGTATTTTTTTGCGGGGTGAAATGTGCAAGCAGTCCAACTGACTGAACTGCTGCACAGCTGCCCTGCTGTGAAAAAGAAGGTATTTTAAAGTGCCCCTTGGTCCCAGCGTTGTTCTACTGCAGTTCTGGTTCCTGTAAATGCAAGGTGCTCAGTAAAATGCTCAGTAAATGCTTAAATTGAAGAATTTTTTACTGTTGAAGTTAACAGCTTGATATCAATTTAAATACCTCAACAGATTCCACAACAATGTTGATGAATTTTCCAGCATCTAAAAAGTGATACTTCTCTTTGCTCACCAATTAAATTTCAGTGTGTCTATGTATGTGTTTGTGGAAGAAATAGGGAAGGTTTTTGGACAGGTCTGATGTCTTGTCAATTAAAATTTAGGTCAGCATTTGTTTATCCTTTTTAATTTGACACAGAATAGGGATATATATGACATACACTTAATATACTGGTTATAGTACTAAAGCACAGAAAATTTGATTTCAGCTTACTCTTCTAGCCAACATGTGCAGGGTTTTGTGTTTCCAGAAAGAAATCTAAAACTACATTTGGAAGATGTAAAACGGGCTCCAAAAATTTCAGAAACTTATGGCCTTTCTCTGTATTCTGTTTACTTCTGTCTTTTGTAGGCATTTTTCCAGTGATCCATCCTCTTTGAGGATTATAACTTATTTTTTACTTACAACTTTTTCTCTCCCCAGTGTATCTCATGAAGTGTTTTAGCATTATTGTTCTTTGCACTTTGTAAACACAATGCTCTTCACAATGACACTTGAGCTGAGATTTTCTTAGAATTTCTTACAAAGACAGGTTGCAAAGAAAACCAAAGTTATGGGGGAGGTTGTGCCCCTGTTGGAATCATAGAATGGCTTGAATTGGAAGGGACCTTGAAGACAATCTACTTCCAACCCCCTGAACAGGGAGGGACATGTTCCACTAGGCCAGGTTGCTCAAAGCTCCATCAGGCCTGGCTTTGAACATTGCAGGGATGGGGCATGCACAGCTTCTCTGGGCAGCCTGTTCTAGCACCTCACCACCCTCACAGTAAAGAACTTTCTTCCCCCAATATATAATCTAAACCTCTCAGTTTGAGGCCATTCCCCTTATCTTGTCATGCTCTGGTAAATAGTCTTTCTCCCTCTTTCTTGTGGGTTCCCTTTAGGTACTGGAAATCCACAATTAGGTCACGCAGCTTGGAGTGTTGTATCACTTTTTCTCCCACTCTTCAGCATTTCATTTGGATCCCCCCAATGTGTGCTTGCACTTGGACCTGTGCTCATGTTGTAAAATGATGCTCACACGGGGGCCCTGTAAGAAGGCCAGGCAAAACCTTTTGCACTTTTCATATGCTTCTCTCTACCTGTTTCATACTCTGAAGTATTTGCCTTTGGCAAATATGATCACCTCAGCATTAAATGAATCAGGAAAGAGGAAATGGATATGCCGGAACACGCGTAATATTTCACAACTGTGATACAGGAACTGTACCTGCTTCCTGCAGGTATATTAACCTTAGTTTTATTTGAACCTATAAAGAGCCTCCAATCACTCTTGCCCCCAGAATAAAACAGTGCTACTTCTCAATTTAGATCCTTAAGTAATCTATAACTAGAAGTGAGTTTAGTTTTGTATCTCTAAGAGCATCATTGGTGAAAACGGCCCATTAACAGCTCTGTGTACATCCCTGCAGCTCGTTAGGGCAGAGTTTTCTGCTTCAATCAGATAAATGTGGCACAGATGAGCTTATTTGCTACAGTTGTATAAGAGAAGATGTGTTAGGATTTCAGGCATACTTTTATGTCAGAAATAGTAAAACTTTTGCTAATAGGCAGCAAAATGCTGCTGCTATCTGCCTTAATGCTATTCTACAAGCTTTTTTCTCTGATTGTTTGGAAGCTGAAAGCTCAGAATGCTGTCACTGTTAGGCACCTGTGCAAGGGGTAACCAAGTGGTTCACTGACCCACTTGTAAAAAAGTCATGAAAGGATATCCTAACCAATGGTAGAGTGACACAAATTATTCAGCATGACCTAGAGCATTCCTTTGGGAACATCCTCTTCAGTTTTCAGGGATTATGAAGTTAGAAAGTTGAATGAATTTTGTATGCCTTTGTAAGGAGATTATTTCTCAACAGGTTAAGGGTCTGCAAATTAAATAAAAGGGAAATAAGGTTTCTAGGATTGGTTATCAAGGTATTGCATTTGCTTTTCCCAGAGCTGAAGCTGCAGAACAAGTTAACTGGAGCTCTGAGTACAGTTGGCTGAGAAATGGTTCTTCTGTTTAAATAGTTGTGATTGCAATGTATTTGTTTTACTTCTGCGTAAAGATGTTTCTTAGTTATTCCACTTAATAATTTGAAACTAGCAGAGGAAGATCGCCCACTGAGAGCTTCTATCTGTAAGAACATCCCTTTAAGTGGGGAGTTGAGTGAAGTTCACTATAAATGTTCTAGTATTTTTCTAGATAAATATGTATATGTGTATTGATAGGCAAATTTTTGCAGCAGAACTTATTGCATGAGACAAATGTTAGAACAGCAAATATCTAGCAAATGAAATAGGAAGTCAAAAATATGTTAAAAGCACAACTTAATGATCTGAATGAGGAGATGTATGGCCAGATACTAACCCACAGGTATCCACGTATGCATATTTGTGCATCCTAAATTGGGACTGCAAATTAGGTCTGATACATAAAAACTGATCTGATAAAAAAAAGAGAAAGAGAGAAGCAATTAAATTTCTCAGAAAACAGCCAGCCACTTAAAGATCTGATGTATTAAACAGTGTTTTGGTATGTGATTTATAGTCTCATGCATCTGGTAGTTACTTTTTTTGGTGAAGTATCATGACATTTGATTTCAACTGTGTGTGTATGGACACAACATAATGGCTTCATTTGCATGTGTCCTGCCATGGTTTCACTCCTGCTATCCCCAGCTATCATTCCAGTCTGCTGTGAAGTACAGGAGAATCTAGTTCCAGTAAGGTTATACTTGGTGCAAAATCCAACCATGTATTTAATAGATCATGGGTGTTGCGATACAAAGGTGATGTTTCATGAATAGAGAAAGAGGATAGTCTCATCCCTCTCCAGTCTTATGGAACCAATGACACTTTTGTCATTTTGTCTCAATATTGCTCTTCCAAACCTCACTATGAGACTTTGACCTGAATAATGCAGTCTGGAATATCTCAAGCCCTCGAAACTTCCAAGTTCATGTAAGATGTCTGTGGGGTTGCAGCGGTGAAAAAAAAAGGTGGGAAGGGAAAAAACATAAGCACTCAACTTTGGTTGTCAGTACACATCTGACAAAATACAGACAGAAAATATTTAATTATATTTTTACTGATACAATTGGAGTATGTTTGCAGCATGTAGCATTGTTTCCCCTCCACCCCTGCATCCCACATAGAGAACAGAATGTAACTTTAAAGTGTGAAATTGTGGTGGATGGCTTTTGTTTTGCTCATGCTTTCTTTATAGTTTTCAATGCATGGTTTTTTTTGATCAGCCTTAAATAAGTTTATTGGTACTTCTTTCCTGCTCTCCACTGGAAATGGGTAGTCTTTGCCTTCAGTATACAGCAGTAGTGAGAGGCAGGAAATCAGAGACATCTTATTTGCTTTGAGGAACAGAGGTACCTATCAGTGCCTTTTGTGTGAGAGCGTCTATTCAAATTATTAATTTCTGCAGTATATTAAAGAGGAATGCTGAATCTTTCCCCAGGTAGGAATTGCATAATTGGATCTTGTAGTTCTGAATTTAGAGGGAGAGTTCAGCCGCTTTTCTTTCGGTTGGATAATGTCCAGTCTAAGAATGAATTCAGTAAAATAAAAATTTTGGGGGAGAGGGACTGTCTTAGGGTGACTTTATGATGCTTGTATTCCCAGTTGTCTGTTCTGTTTATGCTGGATATTGTGTTCTCTACCTTTGAGACTGCTTCTGAGCAAGGGGGGAAAGAAGAGGCACGTAGTTTGTTTGCAGAAACTGCTCTCACTCCTTTGCATTCTGCTTCTGGACTGTGTTGTCCTCAGCACAGACAGACAGAGGGACAGAGATCTCCTTTGCCTTTGAGTTAGTTTTTAACAAGCTGAGGCAGAGAAGTTCCCTGGACTGTTTTTTTCCTTTTTCTTGGAACTGTTTAAACCTGCTTTGAACTGAAAACCCAGCAGAGCACTGGGAGCTCAGGTCTGGGCCTCGGCATTTTCCAGTGCCAGAGGGATTGATAAGAGACTGGGAGAGCTGAGCTACACCCACAGCAAGGACTTGCTCTATTTTGCCTTCTCTCTTCAAAACAGCGAGGGGTTTTATTGTTTCGTATTATTCATTCTTTATGCTTGTGGGCACTTTGTTAAATAAATAGTTTTTTCCAGTTTTCTCTATGAAAATTTTTTTCCTGGACCAGTTAGGGGAGGAGCCATTTGGTTTTGCTTCCCAGAGGGACCCTATTAGGACGTTTCCTCCCAAATTTGCCCTAAACCAAGACAGGGACACTTGAGAGAGAAACTACATTTCCCTCCAACTTAGAGATGGCCCAAAGTACGCAGTGTTAAGACTATGAGATGTCTTTAATTTAGTATTTAGGTTTCAGGACATTATTTGGGTCCTTCCAGGAACAGGTGTCAGGTAAGAAGTGGAATCCAAATTACACGTTTTTGCTTGCAATCAAGGTGCCAAGTTAGTGCTGAGATTGCTGCCTGAATTTTTTGTATTAGTGGTACCTACAGAAAAGTACATCTTGCTTGACAATTGAAGCTTGAGAAGCTGTTGAGCAGGTGCTTTGAAAATTTTATGAAGTGATGAAAAGCCTTTAATAAAGCTAAATTGATTTATCCCTGCACTCTGGATAACAGTAGAACATAGAAATCACACAGAAAACTGGATCTACTGTTTTGCTTGTCTATACAGTGAAGTCAGTTATCTTGTTTTCTGTTTACTTGATGGCAGTAGATGAGGATTTTTAATCAGACAAATACAGAGCATTTTTCTTTCCTATGAAGATCTTATTCATAATATAGGGTGCAAAAGAGAATCTGAATGAGAATATTCAGTGAATAAGTAACTTCATTTTGTGTGTGTTTCACACATGTATTTTCCATTTGTGAGGAAATTCTGTAATCTCTCAGTAATTTGTATGAAAGAAATCCCTTTAGCTAAAGTTGATGACAGCAACAGACTTAACATGATACAATATTTCCTTGCTTCCATTTCTGATGTATTTTCAAATCCAATTTGCTTGATGTGCTGTTAGGTACCATAAGGGATTATAAGAGGACAAAAAACCTAGTTCCACTCATCCTTTAATTGTTTTTTTTTTTTAATGTAAAATACTGTACTCCCATAAAACATCCATTTATTCATATTTGGTGCCAGAGGCCAATTCATTGAACCTGGGATGTATTACTGCAAAACAACAGTGTTCACTACACTTTTACACTCTGTTAGCTGTTTTCCAGATTCTTTGATGGCCACTAAGCATTTATTATTGCTAAATAAATAATTAAGGAGGGATAATTTGCCTTTTTCTTTTTTTTTTTGGGAAAACATCATTGTTCTGTTTTTAATGCACTGCAGAATGTGGAGCCTGCATGCCTTTATGAATCATGGATAGCTCATTTGTGCCAGAGATTCACTGACAATGATCCAAACCCTGCTCTTGCTAAATGAAGAGGAATAAATAGATATTCTGCTTCATTCTACTCACAAAGAAGGGGGAAAAAAGAAGGAGTCTTTATTCCGTGTTTTCTTTTTGTCATAATTTGTAATATTCTCTCAGCCTGTGTAAAAGCCACTTGGTGCTATCCTCAGGGGTTTGTAATTCTTTTCACTTGTTCCCTTATGAAGGTGGAGATTGACACCTGTGCACTGGGGCTCTTGTCAGCCAGATTTTCTCCCTCCCTTGCTCCTCTTTTACACCTGAAATTATGAGTTGCTGTGAACAGCAGTGAGGTGAAAAGTTCTCACTAATGAATTATTTTCCAGGATTGAACAAACTGTGGGATTCCTAACACACTCATCTTTTGCCAGGAAACCAGGCTATGTTTGTTTCTTCACCTCATTCAGTCTTGTGAAGGACCCTCCTGAACTCTTGTCTATTTCAGGTCTTGGAATCCAATTGCTTTGGATTTTATGTTTTAATGAGAGTGTTCTAGTTCAGGCATTCTTCACACTTCAGCTGTTGCCCATCATTCAAAAGCAACTCTGCAGTAGTAAAAATAACCATCCATTTCCTTTTTGCCTTTCCTATTTGACCCTGAGAACTCTTCTCAGGATTTCTTGGAAAAACTTCAGTTTTTTGCCTTTCTCTGCTATTGTGTTACAGTAGCATCTGGAAGCTCCAATCAAGATGAGAACACTCTGTGCAGTGCTCAGTGCAAAACCAAGGAAGTGTCACTTAGGCTAAGCAGAGAAGAGAGTTTAGCAGGAGGTAATAAAACTTCTCAGAATATTAGTGGGAAGGTAAAGAGTGAAGCTCAACTTTGGAAATTTCTGCTTGAATCTATCCATTAGATTGCTCTTTTGCTCTGAGTAACATTTATTGTGGCTGGAAAGCCACACACGTTTTAAGAAATGCAGCAAATAAAAGTCTGGCTGTGTACAGCTTCCCATCATGTCTGGATAGATAAGTAGGGCAAAAAGGGGAAAATATTGTATTTTTCTTTCTCATAAGAAATAACACACACAGCTTACAACCTTAACCAAGAGTTACTCAGAAAAAATCATGGGAAGGGCATACTATGTTACTGAACCTGTGTGCTCAGTCCAGACCCATGAAAAAAAGAGATTTGCCTGGGTGCCTCAGTCTGTTGGGTGGTGGTTCTTCCACCATTCTGGCCATCTTGGTACAATACTCATTGCTTATGCACATTCCACATCATATGTGTTGTATTTGTTCTACAAAAATGAATTCTGTGAAGAGCATTGCATACAGAATGGAAAGAAATCATAGCTGGAAATAATCCTATCAAGCTCTCCTTTGTTTAAACAGATGTACAACCTACACCATGCCTGGATAGTGTTTCCTTGCATCCCACAGAGTACCCTCCAAACCCTGGAAGTTCAAAGCATTCCCTATGCATTCAAATGTCCATTTATATATTCAAGGAGTGAAATCCTTAACTCCAAAGGGTAGGAAAATCTATTGATACCAGTGAAGTGAGTATTTCCTACAATTCCTTCCTAAAATTGTATGTTTTTGAGATTTAATGTTCAGTTTAGAAATGGTTTTTCACCATTGTTTAAGTCATCAGCTTAAATATATGTAAGCTTTTTTTATTATTTACTCTTATTTACTTATTTACTCTTGCCAGCATTGGATACCAGTATAAGACTTCATTCTAAACAAACAACTCTGTCTGTATTATTGCTGGAGGAAAGAGTGCTAAACTGCTTTTCCCCTGCCTTCCAGTCAAAATATCTATAGCCTCTCTCTGAGCCATGTTCCTCTAAGTTCCCATCTACTTAGCATAGTAAAGTTGTGTGGCACATCCACAGCGTTGTTTTCCAGACACAGTCTCTATTTCTACGGAGTTTGTAGTTTGGCCTGTAATAGTAATGCACAATACAAGGAAAATGCCAGAGTCAAAAGATAAAATGGAGTTGTTTGGTTGCAAGCAAACAATTCTGATAAGTTTATTCTTTTGCTTTAATCTGTCTTATTTTGTTAATGGAACTCTAGGACTTATAACAATTGATACAAAATAGAGGAGATTCTTAATACATTAAAGCACAAAGTTTTTGTTAGTGGACCAAAATAATTTCAAAGGTAGAAGAAGCAGTCTCCTTGTAACAAAACAAAGATTTTCTACAATTCTGTCCCTGTGGATGTGAATGCCTCTATCAGCACGAAGTGTTGCCAGGGAAGGCCACTCCTTTCCACGCTTTCGCCTGGAATACTACGTCAGTCTCTTCTTCTCCACTGTGCTGACAGATGGCTTTCTGCAAATGCTACTCCCAGAGACTTAACATCATGACGGTAGCCAAGAAAAGGACTTTGCGTATGCACTGTCGGATCTGTTGGATCTTTCTCTCCAATGCCAATGTAGGTCTTGTCAGAGCCTCCTGCTTTGCTTCCAGGTCTGCAATTTCCTTCTTCAGGCGTGAGTAGAGCAGCCGTAGGCTTGCCTCCTGCTCCTTCAACCTCTGAAGGATTTCTTCCCCTTTTTCCTTCTCACGAACTATTCCCTTCTCATCAGAGGAGAAGTTCAGCTGCTTGATGTCAACAGCCGCCAGCAGCAGAAGGAGCACCAAGAAGATTCCCAAAGCCATGGTGGATCCTTCCTTGAAAGAGAAAGAAAGGTGGAATGACCTTCAGATTCTCAAGAAGAAAAAGAAGCTTCACACTAGAATAAAAGCTTTCACATCCTTTCTAGCCCTGAAAAAGTGCTGGAGGCTAGAGGTGCTCCTCAGCGTGTGCCTGTTGGTGCAAGTTCCAAACTCAGCTGCCCAAAGAGGCTCCATCAGATGATGATGAGGGGGAAGGTGTGACACACAGGGAGGCAAAACAGAAATGGCCATGTTTGAGGAGAGACAAGTTCAGAATTTTAGATGAAAGAGGAAACAGTCTCCCAAGCAGGAGGAGGAGAGGAGGGGCCTAAGAAGCTGTTTGCAGGCTGATGAGGTAGACATTCCCCAGCTGCTCAGCCAGACCTTGGCGGGGCTCAGGGCAGGTTGGATATAGCAAGACCCTCTGCTGGGGGGCAAGGAACCATGAAGTACTGTGAAGGAACTGCTGCTACAGAACTCACGCACTATCACTTGTTCACGTGAGTTTCAAATCTCAAAAGAGAGAGTCTATCAGTTTGTCAGGCTAGAGATGTTGGAGAGACCTTGGCTGAAACTCGAGGGGCTGGCAGAGGGTCACTTACCAGCAGTGCCTCTGGACAGTGGATACAGCTGTGCTGCAGCACCTCCCTCTGACACCAACCTTCTCTTGTTGCCTTGGAGACACTCCTAGGGCAGTTGTGTTCCAGGGTCATGGAATCTTAGAGTCCCGGGCTCATGAAGTCCTAGAGTTACTGAATCCTGGAATCCTAGGAAACTGTAGATTATGGTGCTGATTTTTTAACTTTGAGATGATGCTAAGCCATCAGGTTCCCAAGAACGTTCTCCATTAATTGTATTTTCTGTCAATTGCTCACTTTTTCTCAATTCCAATGTGGAATTATGTTGTTCTTAAAATTCTTTACCTGTTATTCTTTCCCTTGGGAAAGTTACTATAAACATCATCAAAAGAATCATGAGTGCCACACACCCAAGCCTCATCCAAAGTCCACTGAAGCCAGAGGGGGAATTTAATTTCAATTTTAAGGAGGGTTGGACCTGTATTTCTTCATCCCATTGTAACTTGGTTCACATTTACTGCTTATGTTACAATCCTCAGGTATCCACGATTACCACCCAGAAGCTGATGCCATATTACATTTCAGCTGTTCCACAGAAATATGCTTTATAGCAAGGTGGCTCAGATTTCTCATTTTCAGTTGAAAAATACTGGACTATCTTATGAAAACATTTTTACCTCAAATGCTTTATAACAAATAAAGCACAATGCCACCAGGAGCAAAGCATGATGGAAAAAGTGATAGTATTGGTTTTTAGAAGTGGCTTAAAATGCAGATACAGTGTGAATTTGGCTTTTTGTGTTGGTTGTAATTATTGAACCTGCTTTGTTTCCATTTAAACCTTCAGTTAGCCTGGCTTTGTGTTAATGACAAAAGGGGTAATGGCAAAGGGTACTTTTGAAATAGAGAATTAGAAGTGGACTTCAAGTATTGAAGAAAAGGAGAGAGTAGTTGAAACCTCAATATTATGAATTTGGGTGTTGGGAACTGGAAAGTCCGCAACAACCTGTAGTTTATTCTATGGGAAAAAATAGGAGGAGGACCTACGTATGCTGGTTAATTGAGATGACTGCCTTGCCAGTAAGATGTGGTGATGAAAGCAGGAAGCTCAGAAAAGTTATTTCTAGTGAAGATAAGGTTGTACTAATATCACTCAAAATTACTATTAGACTTTGATTTCTATCAAGCATGATATCAAGCCTTTCAGTAAAAAATTAGTTTTATAGCAACTGCAAATCTGCTCAAAGCAGGGGTCTGGAAAGGACATAGTTTCATAAAAGGAATCTGAAGAATTTTGCTTGTCAAGTCTTGCAAATTAGAAGTCGAGAACATGTTTTTGCTTTCTAGAAATGTGTTCAAAGATAAAATCTGATTTAAAGGAAAGATGAAACCAAGTGGGAATTAACTGGCTTTTAAGAAATTCAGATTTAAAAAAAGAAACTTCCACTGTGATTCTAGTAATTATTTTAGAGTGATTTTTAAGCCATTTATTAATAAATTGTCTGATCTGGTTGCTTCTAGTATCAGACATGTAGGTTTGATGGCATAAGATTTCCTTTTCCGTCGTCTGACTTCTACAGAAATACATAAACCTGTGCACAAATATTGAATTTGTTTGATTGGAAACTGCTTTCTTATTTCGTTGAGACCACCTAAAATATCTTTGCCAACTCATTCCAGTATTTGTGACACTGTGTTGCTACTTTGTAGTCTTTTAAATTTGTCTGTTGAAGGGTTGATATTCTGATGGGAATCTTAGGAAAGCCAGCATCAGGCTGTCCTTTTCTCACCTTTTTTTGATGGTTTTAGCTGGAGCTGCAGTGTAATAGATGTGAACAAGGGTCTCCAAATTTCTCTAGTCTCCTGAGTGATACTGCTCTCATAGCTCCCTGTAAAATGCTTGTTGCTCCCTTCATTAAGTAATCCAAGCTTTACTTAATCAGTAGGGTTAGGACCCTAAATGAGTAAATAGTAGAAGGTGAAAGGCTAATGCTGCTGCTCATAATGCATGTCATAACTCCTCTGACTAAGGCACAGAGAGCTGTAGTATTTGTTATTAAACTACAAATTAAGGCAGATTTGGAGGGAGAGAAAAACAATGTTCAATGAGGCACCAGTGCTATTTTCATGGACTCATGTTAGTCTCCAAATTAGTCATTGCTTGTGATTGTGTCTGAGCACTTTCACTGCCTGTGGCCCCAAATTATGTCCAGTGTTGTTTTTCTCCTTTTCACTTTCATTTCTAGTTCTCCCTCCCTGCAGGTGTCTCTCTGTTGCAGCATATTGTTCTTCTAAGGCCGTGAGGAATATTGTCCCCTTCAATTCCAAGTGTAGCCTGAGTGTTGGGAGGCAATGAGCCAGGATGAGCTCTTTGAGCACGTTCTCTCCTGTTGCTGGCCTTGCTCACTTTTCTCCTTCATGATGCAGGAAATGTGCCCTGTTATCTATGGGAGTGAGAACTGTGTGTGTTCTCAGGAATCTGCAATTTAAATGTGTGGTGAAGGCAACATCCCTTCAAGATTATCAACCTTCTTCAGTCACCATGTCAGATTTTAAACTCTTGGAAGAATCTGTAAGGAAGTTCTGAGTAGTTTCGTCATGCAATGTTCTGTGAGGCATATTCCTCTTTGTTTGGGCTAAATGAAATCAAGTGTCATGGATTCTGCCATTGTTCACAAATCTCTCAGCTCTGCATCTCATCTCTCAGGAAAACTATAACTGTTGCATGTTTTTGCAAGGCTCAGGCTGTCATTTGCAAAGAGATCAAGTCTATACACTGGAGAACAGTTTGTTATAAATCATTAGGTAATATGCTGAACAAAAGAACCAATATCCTTCACAGAGCTGGGTCAGCAGATTATTTTTTGTCCCATTCCTCATGTCCAAATTTTAGAGTGGCTAAAAATGCCTGTTTCTAAATCTGGTGGATTCCTTAAGTTGGATCAAAGCTCATTAATTCTGATTTGAGTCCATAACTGTTTGTTAAATCTGAATATGCCAATATCACAGTGTTCAACAAACTTAATGGTTTTGAAAACTTTCCTTGGTTTGCTATCTTATAACAACACTGCAAATGCAATAATATTTACTGTTGTATGAATTAATGATACTATACAAATATAAATTCAACAGACATATTTTGGTTGGTAATCATTGTGACAATGATAACACGCTCTTTGTTGAGCTTTGCCTGAAAAGAGGCCAATTAACAACCTTATAATGTCATTAACTTTCTGCTAGTAGGGCTTTTTTTGCGTTTTCCTCCTTTCTCTGAGGAAATGATATTCTTTTACTGTAGTCTTTAACATCTGTGAACACAGTGGCTTGTGTATTTGTCAAGATAACTACTGTTTTAGCAATTTAACGTGCTAGGCAGGAAGTAAAACTCCTCAAAAAGAGCTTGAGCAGTGTGTCAGTATCCCTTCAGCTGATGGAGGTTGGGTAGGACTGCACCTACTTAAACTATTCTCACCTACAGAAAATTAGTATGTGATAAGTTTATCCTAAACTTTACAAAAACTAATCAGCAAGCTTAGTTAGGCTGTGATTTTACAGGGTGACTTCCTTAAGTTCTGTGATGTGCCAGCAATTCTGGGCTGATATAATATTTCCAGATATTTTTAGAGGGCAACTTACAGTGAGGATTTCTCAGAAAAACTTAAAGATCTAGGAGAACACTGGTGCAGCATTTAACACTAAATTATTTATACTGCCTTTTAGAGAGGCCTGATGAAACAACTCTAAGTTCACACATCATACCTTATATATTACAAGTGATTACTGTGTTTTTACTTTCCTTATAGACTATTCTACAATGGTAATCTTTGAGTAATTCTTCATTATCCGCTACTAATTTGGGGAAGTTGTTAGACTTTGGTAACTGTAACAATTGAGTAATCATTGAGGCAAATTAAAATAACCATTTCAACATAGCTTGGTGTAACTATTTTAAAACCTAGAAACTAGGTTTTATCCACATGTTCTAAAGTTTAAATAATTTGTACTAAAGTGACCTTTTTTCACGGTGAAGTTGGATTGCTAGTGTTCCGTTGGAAAAGAAGTTGGCAAAAAGAGGAAAAAGAAAAAGAATATCCTGCAGACCATCTGGCTGTACTTTTATCTTGCTGCATCAAGTACAAAACCTAAATATTTGTAGGATTCTATTACCTTAGGAATGATCTACACAGTAAGTGCACTCACTTAGAAAACAGGAATCTGATTCTTATCTACCTTAAAGCTACTCTGTGTTTTTTTTAAGCTATCATTCCAGTTAGCTCTTCAATTTTTTTGCCAAAATCAGTGCAAATACAATATCATGTATCTACAGGGCTCTGTTATGTGATTAATATCATGTAAAGCAGTTGAAGATAAATGGACACTGTCTCTATGGATCTTCACTCTCTCCTTCCACTGAGAGTTGAGTTCTGCTGGCCATTGTATTGATGTGGAAATTGGCCCTGGCTCTATTGCATACCCATGAATAATTCTGAAAAGATGAATTAGAAAAAAATTAGATATTATTTATGTTGAAAGAAGGAGCTGAATTCATTCAATAAGTTGTTTGTTGCAAATTAATTACCTTCCACTAATCAGAATAATAAATTTGCACACAGTTGTAAGATTTGGCATAGACTTTCACTGTAGGCTTATCTGGAAGCAGTACTTAATGCTATCATTAGGATTGGTAATAAATCTGTCATATTAGGTGAAAATGGATAAAAAGGCTAAGAAGCCTTGAAAACATAATCTGACTGAGCAGAAGGCTTTGCACTTTATAAATTCGACCACTGGAATTATTCACATGAATTGATCAGCTCTGACTTCGACACAATGTTATAAAACATGAAACTTTTGTACCTAGTGAAACTCAGTGCTAAATTATTGGAGGTGTAACTCTTTTTCATGGTAACATTTGCAATTTAAAACAGAAGAAGTGTATGTGCTTTGAGCTGAAAATTTTAAACAAATGATCTAGTCATTAACTCTTGACTTTTGTATTCATGTAACACCAACTTGAGAGATATCAATCATTTTGATATCAATCTACCTAGTCTATCCAAAAAATCTTGATTTGTTGGTTAACAAACTACTTGAGATGAGAGAAAAAAAAAAAAGCTGGTAAGAGAACTTTGAATATAATTTGTCTCTTCTTAGATATTTAAAATAGGAGCATTTTTTAAATGTCTTTACCCAGGATGAAATTTACCTGCAATGTGTTATGTAGTGCAGAAACATCTATATTAAATGAGGTCTAAACATCTTTTGAAGTAACACACTTCTAACAGGCTGTTGCTCTATGGTGGCCTCAGCCAGTGACATGAGAAGAATTTTCAAAATGACACAATTTTTGAAAAACTGTAATTTTTGGCAAGCATACTACAATTCAGAGTATTCAAATTGCTTGTTATTTAAGTTCAGTTGAGTGCTCTTGAAAACTCTGTCAAATACTTTACAACCTCAATTAAAACAAAATGACTTTTAAGAAATGTTGGAGACTTTCTCTTGAATCTTCTTTTTGTACTGAATTATTTTTACAACTGTTTTTACATTAAATGCTGCTTTTATAATCTAGATTCTAGATAAATTGCTTTTTTGTCAATATGCCATGGCCTACTAAATTCAGTAATTTTAACTTGTGGGAAACTACTATCCATCTGTATATCTATACATCTTCCTTTCAAGAAGGAAACCCTAAAGGCACAGGAGCAGGCTCTGCCCATGTGCCGGAAGATGAGCTAGCAGGGAAGAAGACTGGCCTGGTTGAACAGAAAGCCTTGGCTGGAATTCAGAAAAAAAAGCCAAGTTTATCACCTTTGGGAGAAAGGGAGACCTACTTGTGGGAGCTACAAGGATGCCATGGGCTTAGGCAGGGAGAAAAATAGAAGGGCTAAAGGCCAACCAGAATTAATCTGGCTACTGATGTAAAAAACAATAACAAATATTTCTATAAATGAATCGGCAACAAAAAGGAGGCTAAGGAAGACCTCCCTCTTTATTGGATATGGGGGGAAAACATGGTGACAGAGGATAAGAAAAGGCTCTGGGTATCCAATGCCTTCTTGCCTCAGACTTTAATAGTAAGGCCAGCTGTTCTACAGCTTCTCAGCCCCTGAGATGAAAGACAGGGGCAGAGAAGAGAATGAATCCCCCATATTCCAAGGAGGAATGATCACAAAAGTCTATGGCATCGATGGGATCTACCAAAGGATACTGAGGGTCATGGTAGAACTGCTCACTGGGCCACTTTCCATCCTTTACCACCACTCCCCTCTGCCTGGAGAGATCCCAGGCGACTGCTCTTTAGCCAGTGTGACACCTGTCTTCCAGAAGAGCCAGAAGGTGCATCCAGGGAGCTACAGGCTTGTCAGACTGACCTCAGAGCCAGGGAAGGTCATGGAGCAGCTCATCCTGGGTACCGTCATGCAGCACATCCTGGACAACCAGGGGATCAGACAGGAGTTCAGGAAAGGCAGGTCCTGCTTGACCAACCTGACCTCCTCTGCCAAGGTGACCCACTTAGGGGATGAGGGAAAGGCTGTAGCTGTTGTCTGTCTGCCTGGACTGCAGTCAAGACCTTGAAAGTGTTTCCCACAGTATTCTGCTGGAGAAACTGGCAGCTCATGGCTTGGATGGATATTGTGTCTGGCAGGACCAGGGCAGGGACTGTCCCTGTGCTGGGCAGTGGTGAGGGCACACCTCCAGTGCTGTGCCCAGTTCTGGGCCCCTCACTGCAAGGAGGACCTTGAGGGGCTGGAGAGAGTCTAAAGGAGAGCAATGGAGCTGGGGAAGGGTCTGGAGCACAAGTCTGATGATGAGCAGCTGTGAGGGAGCTGGGGGTGTTCAGCCTGGAGAGAAGGAGGCTGAGGAGGAACATCTCTCTTTTTATTACTGCCTGAAAGAAGAAAATATGTTTCAAATGTATAAATTTACCTGAATCTTGTATATTTTGTTCTGTTTTACATAATGGAACATAGGGAAACTGGAAAAAGCATTTTGAAAAAGTGGGAAGAGTAAGTGAATTATCAGAGAGGTGGAATACTGTCTATAAGGGGTCAGACTAGATAGACTGAGTTTCTATACCATGAAAATAGCCTAGAAAAGATGGGGTAGAGCAAACAAAATAATGAATTGTATGAAGAGGGTGAATACAGAACCACCATTTCATTTACAGTGTCTCTTAGAATATAGCAACTAAAGTGTTTATGTTCATATCTCCAGGCAGCAAGTTTAAAATAAACAATAAGAAACACTTTTTCATACCAAAAAATAAACAATGTGAGACATTGCCACTAGATGCTGCAAAGGCCAAAAGTTTAACTGAGTTCAAAAAGGGATTAATGGCTACTTTTGTTTCATGAATTGTAAAAAACATCCTACTCAGACACTACTGCTGGCTGAGGAAGTTCCTAAACCACTAATTGCCCGAAGATGGGAAGGAGGGGTTGCTCTGCTCTTGCCACACTTCTTATAATCTTTCCTTATGCATCTCCTAATGGGCATGTTGGGACCAGGATAATGGGCTCAACAGAGTTTGTTTGTTTTTGTTTTTTTTTGTCTGAACCATTATGGTTGTTTTTATTTTGTAGGCGTAGATTTTTTTTTCAGTAATGGGGAGACAAAATGGAAATTTCCAACATTTCCAATGTTTTTTGAGTTCAGTAAATGCCATCTGGAATATGATTCTTAAGAGCTAATTAGGGATGATCACACTTTTTTGCTTTCCTCATTTTAATATATAAAAAATGAGTCTACAAATTCATCTGCAGAATGCTTAAGAAGATTTTCCCTGAATAAAGTGAGATTTGGATGAAGGTGAATCATTTATGTATTTCATTTGAGTGATAATGATGTCCATCTAATTTAAAGGACAATGTGTCAGATAAGCCGACATATTAAGCAGGGGGAGTTTTCTGTCATCCTGTAGAAGGAGATGAATGGTATCACTTTTTGCTCTTGTTGTCAATTAAGGAATACTAAGTTTCAATGAAAAAATATCCTATATTCTACAGTTGTACTTCTGGCAATTAGTAGGAAGAGACACAAACAAGGAGAGTTTCTTTAACAGTTATGCCTTTTTTTTCCCCCTTATATGATGCTTATTACCTTTTTTCTCTCCTTAGAGTGAAGAATGACTTTTGGGACTAAAGGAAATATGAATTACTTTTGTTTGTTTGTTTGTTTGTTTTTTGGTTTTATTCCTCCCTAACTTTCTATTCTAGTTTTTTGTCCATGTGAATTTATAATGTAGAAGTTTATTTCTACTTACTAAACAGAGATTTAATTAATTATCACAATGCACTTTGGAAATGAAAGGTACATTACTCTGTGTCAAATGAGTTTATCCTGTTCTGCATGCAAACTATGCACATCGTTATAAATCATGGTCTCAAACTTCTAAAGTTGTTGTTTTTGTTTATTAGGAAACCTTGCTTCAGATCCAAAAAGGCAATAAGGAGACTAAACATAGCAAGAAGAAAGTGGGCCTCAATCGATCATGAAATACAATTACACAATATTCAGAGCTGAGTGAAATAAAGACTTTAAATAGCAGTAGCCTGTAAAGTTTGAAATTAAAAGTAGTTTCATCATATATTGTGAAAAGGGAGGTTGGATCAATGAAACTGATCTCTTGTATCTTGTTTGCTGTCAATTTACATGAAATGATACTTGAGGTGAGCCTCCTTTTCCTGTGTATTTAAATATGTTTTGTTTATTTATGGAATATTACTGGAGTGGTCTGGCAGGAGATTCTTGAGTTCAGCTGGTGCTCACTGTATAAATGGAAGCACAAGAATTGAAAAGGCTTCCACCTGGTCCTCCTTAGCTTAGCTAATGTAATTACAGATTTTCTTCTAGCAGTAAAGCTTTATATAACAGCACAGAATGTTACTGCTGTGTTGCTGAGTTGCAATAAATCAGTATCTGAATTAAGAGAATTGGGACTATGATACAAACTTTTTTGTCCTTTCTGGTTTAGCATCATAAAAATCTGCACATTTATCCAGAAGCTAGACAACAATCCACTACATTATCTGAGTAGCTGTAGGATACCAATAGAAGTTCAAGAAAATTTGTTAAATCCATTTTCTCTTACTTTCACTTAATCTAATTTCTTCTTTACCTTCCATCTTCAATTCTTTGGAAATCTTTAGTATGGTTGGGATGAGAATTAAGGTACTTTTATTTTAAGGAGCTGGGCACCTTATTAAAAAAAGTAGGCATCTTCATCTAGGACTATGAAATATGGGGCCCCCCCAAAAAGATGAACTCAGAATCAGTTCAACTTCTACTTCTGTCTCAGGTACCACATTTTACTGGCTGGAAGGTGCAAGGGCACAAAATGCAAGCTCACTGCCCTTCTGTCAGGGTGCACTTGTCAAGGAACTTTTCAGCCCTACTGGTTTACACCATATTTGTTGTAGTGTAAAAAATGCGCTTTGGAATTCAGTGTGCAAATTGTACAGAGAACAATGAGAAATAAGGAGGAAGGCAAAGGTCTGGTCAGGAAGTAGAATCCAGCTGAAGTTTAAGGGTTTATGACATGGAACAAATAGATATTGCTTGCAGTATTGCTCACTATGTTGGTTTGACTGTGTAAGTTTGGAAGGGCTTTGGAGAGATGTTGCAAGGTAAAATTTTGTGTTAAGCACTTGATAGGCCAAGTGTCTAGAAAAACCTGACAGTCTCAAAAACAACAAGGACATTTGTAGCTGTGCTCCTTTTCCACATTAATCTCTGAATGTACAAGACGAATTTTCCCCCCAAAAAATACTCTAAACTTCTGTTTACTTATCTATAATTTCCGCTGATTTTTCAGATATAATTTCATAGCAGGGTATGTGGTGTAAAATTGATTGGAAATCCAGAACCTGTTTTTTTGGAATAAAAAGATAAATGTGTCACTGTGTTACTGCAAGCAAATTGTTTGTTCAATTATTTGCCTTTGGTCAATCAGTTGCAACCTAGTATTGGGTGCAACTGTATGGTGTTGCTGGTGGTTATTCCAAGGTTGTTTTGCTTTACCTCATTCTTCCTTCTCCTTCTCTGCCTTCCAGCATGCACCTGATCCAGGTGGACTCTGTTCAGAGATGGATGGAAGACCTGAAGCTGATGACAGACTGTGAGTGTATGTGCATTCTCCAGTCCAAGCCCATCAGCATTGAGAAGGAGGAACAAAACGAACTCATCCTTTCCTCACAGTACAGCACTTGTGATAACCTGCAGCTTCTGTTAAAGAGGGCTTGGATCATAAGCACGGAGCTGACCAGGATTGCTCAGAAGCTGGAGAAGAACAGGTGGCAGAGGGTCCACAGCATGACGGTGAGAGTCAACTGCCACGTGCGCTCCATGATAAACGAGTACAACACCTTCTCCAGGAGCTCCTCAGAAGAAATGCACCAGGTGAGAAGATGCCTTAGCTGATGTCATATTTCTCTCACTTTTTTAATTTTTATTTTGTTGTGATAATTAAAACTTGCTTTAAACAATCTGTAAGAAATACTTGCATACTGATACTGTTCCCCTAAGACTTTCCAATCCCTTTTCAGCAATGGAAATATTTTTGACTTACTTCAGATCCTTTTTTATCGTGGGCTATTCTGAATGTTAATCATGTTGACAAATTGCATTTAAAAATATTTTGCTTTTGAGGACTACAACACTAAAGTATTTTGGCACCCATCTCTGAGTTCCTTTGCATTTAAAATGTAGAAAATGCTATTTTTTTTTTTGTTAACCTCAGTTTTATCTCTGTTTTATTCAGAAAAGTAGATTAAGGATGTTCATACAAAATATTATGTTTTGAGAGGGTTTTCAATTAACAAACAAGGATTATTTATTTTTGTGAAGCAATTGTGTGTATGGATATAACTTTAAAACCACTTTCTCTTGCTCTCTCCACAGCTTGAGAAGCTTTTAGTAGACAAGTGTTCAGAATTTACAGCATTTACAGAAAGGTAACTTAAATTTTGTAATTGAAATATTAATTTTGCTCTTTTATTATGTTGTTGAACTTCTAATGAGAAGCACAATCCATAGGCACCCTCAATTGTTTGAACTAGGCTGCTGTATCTCTGCAAAGCTTTCTAAATGTTAATTTCTGGTGGATGAATTGAGTTGTTTTTACCTAAACTGCATCCTAATGAAATGGGATCTGCTATTGCACAAAGAGTCTGACATAGATGCAAAGTTGCATACAAGTGGATTTTTCAGGACTTTTAGACATTAAGAGTGAAAGCCTGGCTGCGACAGACATCAGTGACAAAGTTCTCTTTCAGTTCTGTGGAGGCAGGATTTCAGCTGGTGTGAAAACTTGGGTTTTGAGACTTGTACTAAGTGTTCCTGTATGAACATATCCATGCATTGTAATTCAAACCAAAAATAATAAATACACATGTAGGTGTAAATACACCTGTAAATACACATTCCTTTAAGCTGTAGTTGTAGGTTTACTCATCTCCCTGCACTCTGGAATGCTGAGAATGGAAAATAAAAATCTCTGTAATTCTTCTCATGCTATTTCCACTCTCTAACATAAGTTACCCATTTCCCCAAGCACAGTTCAATCGCTCTGTTTTGGTTTATTTTAAACATTGTGAAAGTAATTTTGTGTGGGGGTATCATTGGGAAAAACCACCATCTAATTATTAGGAAATATCATTTTTTGGAGCACTATTGCTTTTTGCCAAACCTACAGAGCTCACATTTGTGTTTTATATTCTACTATAAGATGCATTGATTTAATAATGAGATCTGATGACAAAGTTTCTGCCCCAAATCAGCCCTCTCTCTTCTTGTCTTTTTGACAAAAAATTTATATCGGTGGCTGACAGACATGTAAAGCTGAAAAGGTGACCTGTGTGAAGGTAGAGAGGCTGATCACCCAAACTATATCTTCCATTACAGTGGCCTGCCTGGGTGGAAGATGTTTTGATGGTACAAATGAGTGCATTTCTGTGAGGAATTATTCATTATTTTATTTGAATTGTATAAAGTTTTCCATCTTTTTTTCATTTCTTCAATTACAGCCAAACTGGTTATAGGGTAATTGTACTAACTCTATAAAGGTGTTTTATTTATCTTTCTGTATAAAGGGCCAAATTTTATTTTTGATTATGCTATTTGACTCATCTGGACACATTTCTTTCTTCATCTTTATCCTGCTATCGTTAAACTATGACAAAGAAGGTAAAGAAATGGAAATTACTGAAGGCCCTTTATTGCTTATGAAAGATGGGTAGATATGCACAGCTGCAGTTGAAATGCAGGCATCCAAGAATGGATAAGAGGAAAAGAGCAGTGTTGAACTGTATAAACACACAGCATCTGCAGCAAAATTTGGCCTGCAGTCTGTGAGGTAAATTGTGATCCCAAAATTATTCAGTAGTGTCTGCTGTTATCCTTCATGGTGTATTTACTCTGTGTAGA
This sequence comes from Sterrhoptilus dennistouni, assembly GCA_013397095.1. Lineage (NCBI taxonomy): Eukaryota > Metazoa > Chordata > Aves > Passeriformes > Zosteropidae > Sterrhoptilus > Sterrhoptilus dennistouni. Next base: position 204,589 of record VWZU01013000.1, read on the forward strand.
CAAAGCTTTAATTAAAGTCTAGGATGATGCTAATGACACAAAGTCCTTGTGAACAGCTGAATTCCAATTATATCCTGGGATTAACAGGGGCCTCACCTCTGACAATGAGGTCTGTTACATGTGTTTTTCCTTCATCCCTTTCCCATCTCTTTCTTTTCAGGTGCTTACAGACTGAAGATGAAGAGATACTGAAGTCCATGAAATCTTGTGTTAATGAAACACTCACGACAGTTGCCCAGTATTTTGGCCAGTTGATAGAGCTGGTTTTAACACAAGAGGCACAGGTTAGTTTATAGTAAAAAAAGCCCAGACCAAAAGGGTCTTCCAAAATTGTTGAATCTTAAGGGCAACTATCCATTGAGGATCCAAGGCTGGGCTGGATGGGACTTCTGAGAAACCTGATCTAGTGGAAGGTGTCCCTGCTCCAGGTGGGAGATGGCAACTGGATGATTTTAGAGGCCCCTTCCAACCCAAGCCATTCTATAATTCTGTGATTAAGAGGAGAATTAGGATTACAGCTCTCAATTTTCAAATAAATTTATGATCAGTAACTCAAATATGTTACAATGAGATTTAGGTGTTTGTATTCTCAAATTCTCCATTAACCTCAAATCCCAAAAAATATGATCTTTTGGCTCACCATGTTACTTTTTTTTCCTGATGTCTCTTTCTTGCAAGGCATCTAAATGATGACTTCTGATTGTCTCTTCCAGCCTTTTACCCATTCAGTGATTCTGATTCTGTGAAATAGACTGAGTAACTACTCTGAGGCTGCAAATGCATTAATTTTTTCCCATTAGATCACTATTGAAATAATAGCAACTTGCAAGTCTAGCCAACCTATCTGGACCTCCCTTCCTCCCTCTCCTTTTGCATGCTCTAGTCTTTTTCACATATAAAAGCCTCAAATGTAATTCTGCCCAAAAAAATTGTCCATGTTTTAGAGGTGGTGATATGGTGAAATTTTGTATTGTGGCAGCAGAAAAAGAAGAAAGGAGAAGCTTAGTGAACATAAATAGTCAAAAAGCATTTATTACAGTGGCAAAACAAAATTAATGCACACTATTGGTTAAACTCTAACATACCCTGATGTGTTAAGATGGCAAAAACATGGTGGTTTCAGAAACATCCCTTCTAGTTTCAAAGGGCTTTTACTAGGAGGCTGAGAAAATCCCAAATATATTTGCAGAATTACAGTCAAACTAACAAGCTACTTCCTAATGCTCTGTGGTTGAGATTTATGAGAACTACATGAAATGTATGGGTTGAAGTGTGTAAATAACTTTGCATATTTCAAATTCAGTGAGTAGGTAACCATTGTTTAGATGTTTATTCTTTTCAGTCTGAAGAACAGCTCTTCACTGCTGATATTTCTGCCTTTGGGCATCTTGGCACCTACTGACACACCTGAAATCCTACTCCCTTTTTCTTTTAAGGGAGTGGAATTACTGAGTCCACATCATCTTGTGTGTATTTGTGTGGCTGAAGGACTTGGATTAGAATTCATTAATAAAAACAATTTTATGAACAGTTTTCTGAGCCATTCAGTCAGGCAATGTGCCCACTTCTGCCATAAAAACACATTGTCTGGGAGTAGTTTGCAGCTCTGAAGCAGACTAAGTATCTGTGTGAGAGATTTCAGCTTAAATTGGGTACAGAGCTTTTTTTTTTTCTAATCAATGTATCAGGATTTCATTCAGGATAGGTTCATATCAAATTTGAACTCTTAAGCTATGTCTTTTATGGAGTATTTTTCTAATGCATTATTATGGAGCATTTTTCTAATGCTAAAGGTGGAAGAACAGAGCCTCTTAAAGGCAAGGTAATTGAATTTTGTATAAATAACAGTGTAAAACGTGGGATGCTTCCTTGCATTTCTTTCAAAGTTGGATTAAATACAAAAATGTTTACCTTCCTCCTCCTCCTAGGAAATAAAATTAATTATTCTAGTGATTCTACATATTTTTTCAGAAATATAAAATGAAATAGACTTCATGTACTTTTCAAAGCTGTGTGTCTCTAAAGCTGCAATGACACAAGATAATAATTTACAAAGATTAAAAAAATATTTAATCTATTTCATTCATTGGATAAATAAACTACATTTCTTTATAAGAATATCTATTTGTCAGTGATGCTTTAACTGAGGGCAGTGATGAACCCAGAGCCTTAGAAGGTAGCGTAAGAAAGGGTGTAGCAATATTCCTTATAAATAAAGTGGAAATCTTGTATCACCATGTGATTCAGCTTCTACACTAACATCACTATCCCTGGTTGCATCTACTCAAATGCAATGATAAATGTGCATTGTCAGTCTGACTCCTGCAGGTTTTTTGTCCTGTGTCCCCCAGAACCTGCTGAGGCAGATAGAGCTCTCGGGCAGTCTGTATGTCACGGAGTCGGCCATCGGCAGTTTGTTCAGCCTTGCCCAGGAAGGGGCTCACCTCTGCCGCATCATAGCCAAGGTAAGGGATGCACTGAGCAATCCAAAGCAAGATAACAACATGAGAAACCCATTTCACTAAAGAGCAACAAAAATTACTCAGAGAAACTACTTTTTTTTCTCTTCTTGAGGTGCTTTTGCAAGTCTCACTCTATGGAGTTTGCCACCACAACTGTCACATTAGTTTTTGGTTTTTTTTTCTAAAGAGGATTACATCCCCCCAATCTTTAATTTAATAAAGCCCAATACCTGTGAAAGCAGCTTCAATAGGATGGTCAACTCTAACAGGCTTCTCAGCATTGCTTCAGTTGCAGTTGTCTTTTTGCCATCTGAGGTATTATCACTCCATAATTTTAGGAACTTTTTTAGTGTCTCTCTCTCTCCTGATAGTACCTTTTAAATACCAGCCACATAAAAGGAGAGAAACTTTAAAATAGGCCATGGTTGTGGCAGACTGTGCAGAAAAATAGCAAGATCTCTTCCACTGTGTGTACAGGGGATGTTAGAGATGTTATTAAAGATGCAAATTTAGAAATACTTTGAATTTGGTATTATCCTTTTACAAAAGACTGATCATTGCAGTTGCAGTTACTTTTTTCAGTGTGTGTTCTCATTTGCTCAGTAGTTGGTGCTGGCTTTCGGTATAAATGAGTCATTCTGTCAAGATCCATGACACTGGAAATCCCTGCAGAGTTTGCACCTTCGAGGACACTTGGATCTTGAAAATGTGAGAAAGGTGGGACATGGTGTCCTGTTGAGGATAGGATAATCAGGACATGCAGAAGGAGGAAAGCCTCCCTCCCCCAGCTACTGCTTGTGGAGTGCTGTGCCAGTTCCTTGTTCTACTCAGAGGCAGAATTAGGCAGCAGCATTTAATTACTTCTATGTGCCTTTAGGTGGATATTTGCACCATAAAAGGTACTCCTCTGTTCTGAAGGCTGAGAATGAACCAGACTCAGAAACCTGTAGTGTATTCTGTCAACAGCCTGAGAAGTTTGGTTTTTTCTAAATTGGTATTTGAGCTCCACTCAGTGGTACCCAAAAACAATGTTAAAATGTTGATTATTGAAGAAGTGCAGAATTAACAATTTAAAGAAAATTGATATCGGGCTTTTTATGATTTTACGACTTCCATAACAGTTTAATTTAGCGGAAGTGAAGTCTGACCTTTCATAAATCACTAAGCTAATATATTGCTAAAACCTGGGTGTGTCACAGGTTTACAACTGAGGAAATGCATCCCTTTATGCAAAGACCCCTAAGTGGTGTTTGGCTGCCAAATTACAGCCATGATTACATCACCTATCCTGTGTCTCTGTCTGCCCTGTGCACTGGGAAATACATTTGTCCACACTGACCATTATCCCTCACCCTCTGCAGTGCCTCAGTTACCTGCATCAGTGACCAAGAGGGCAGAGGAACTGTAACAGACCAGAATTTCAAATGGGTAAAAACCTCTGTTCAGACAAAGAAACTTAACAGCACTGAGCTTTGCTTGCTTTGGAGATTAACTTGCATCTTTCCCAAAGTGAATAAAACATGTTTTTATTTCTTGTTTGCAGACTTCGTGGCATTTTCAGTTTTTGGCCAGATAACACAAGAAATGCTGCTTGTGCTGTAATTCAAGTTTCATTTGTGACTGGTTTCACAATCTCTGAAGCAGAAAGGAGGAGACAGCCACTGATTTTAGTTAGCTATAATAATATAATAAAAATTCAATAAAAATTCAGGGTGATTTCAAACCAGAAAATAAACAATAAAAGTATCTCAAAGTGTTCTCAGTCATTGGGAGGGTGGAAAAGGATTGAAGTCGTGCAATTGAAAGGATTTCAAAATCTTTAAAAAAATCCACAGTTCCCTCGAGAGCTGTGGTAGTATCCTTGATAAAAAACTATCTAGAGAGATTATTTGTTTACTGTGAAAGAGAAATTCAACAAAGTTGTCCATGTAACCTTGAAGTTTTACTCTCCATGACAAAGTGTGATCTTGTGGAACACTGCTGTTAGGTTTTTTCCTGTCCCAAGCTATATGTTACAACTCTAAAGCACGCCAATCTTGGATGTGAAAAAAAAAAAAAAAAAAAAAAAAGAACCAAGACAGTGTTGTAAAGCTACAATATTACAAGACCTGGTCTCTCATTTCACATTTTGGTAAGGGTTCCAGTCTTCTCTCTCTTTCTCCCCTATCCCCTGCTAATATTTTACAGAAATTAAAAAAAGTTATCAAACACTCTCCTCTATGCTGAAGCATTCCCCATAATTTTATTCCACCTACAGGCATTCTTTGACACTTTTTTTTTTTAGAAGGTAACTTTGTAATCTGCTGTGAAAAAATCATGTTGCTGACTCACCCTGGCAGCCAGTAGTAGTTCTCACTAGCTGTCAGAGATGTAAAACCTAAGGTCTGTAACAAAAATGAGTAGTAGCGTGGACAACATAAGAAAATTAGCCTTACTTGGAGCAAATGAGTTATAAATAGATTTGGATTTATGACAAGCAGAAGAATTGGTAAAAATCTGTGTATGAGTTACAAAAAATAGGTCATAGAATGATAAAGTAATATTTTTTTTAAAAAATGCATTTTACTGATGATAGAGTATAATAGTAACTGTACTGAAGAGAGTGCCATGATAAAAGGCTTGTAAAAGAGAAAGGAATAAAAATGAAGATATTCATACCTCATAACAACCCCCTTGGAGAATACTTGACTATTGGAATTCCTTATGGCTGTACAGCAGATCACTTTCCTCGAGAAGCTTCTAATGCATCCTGCCTTACCTTCATTAAATGCCAGTTCCTTTTCTAGCAAGTATTTATGATGAAGGTCTCTTTGGAGATCATCTGTCAAGATAACTATAAATATTTTCAAAGCCTTAATGAGAATTTACTGCACTTTATGTCATTTCAGGTTGAAACTACAAAATATTCCACCTTAGAATTAGATGCCTTTTTGTTTCCCTTCTTTATCCACTCAATCCACATAGTTTTGGTGATTGTGTTTCAGGTGATTTCATTACCTAAATCTAGCCCTTCTGAACAGCATCCCACAAAATTGAATTTCTGTTAATCCAATACAGGAGAGAAGGAGGTCATCAAGTAGTAAAGCAAGTGTCCCTCTCTTCCTCTGAATGTTTACCCACTTGACCAATTTATGTATGTCCCTGTCAGATGGAATATTTTGGCATCATTGCAAAAGATACAGGGGATGAATCTCGAAAAAGGTGAATAAATTCAGAGAAATGCTCTGATCCCAGTGAGGGGACTAGTTTTGACAAGCCAAGGAATCAGGCTCTGTTTTCCACCCATCCAATATTTCACTTACAGGTCTCTCGGTTCATTACTCATGGTCAATATTTTACAGCTTAGTAATGGCACATGAGGCACAAAATAAAGACTACAGATCTCCTCCTGACAAATGCAGTGATAAATCACTTCCTGTCCATCAAAGGCAAAATCAGGGCATCCATTTGGCATAGAAAAGACTTGAAGCAAATAAGCCAACATCACTTGAGCGTTACTAGATTTGTCCACAAACTTTTGCTTATTATGGCTAAAGCAGAGGATCAGATCATCCCTAAGTCAATTGAACTGTGGGAATATTCAAATTTATAATGAAATTTAAACAAAATGCCCCAACAAAAGAGTTACTTTTGGCTTGGGAATGACAGTGCAACAGCTTTTTCCCTATATTTTTGAGAGACAATTTAATTACTGCTTGGGTGAAATGTAAGTATCCTTTTATAGAAGGAAAAATATGACGGAAACTTTTTTTGTTAATGTACAGCCTCTTTTTTAAATTAAAGGCTCAGAAATATCTTTCTCCACTAGGCTATATATAGCAGTACTAGATATAAAATAACAGACACATGAACTCTTCTTACAATTTCAGAAATAAGTTTTATTCCTAACAAACTTTAGTGAGCCTGTTGTTTTCACTGATGCCACAAATTCCATATACTTGTGCAAAGAGATGATCTAAAATTTCTGTCTGGAAAATATGTTGAAGAGTTAATTTTGTCTAATTCTATATGACTTGGTATAATATTTTTTTGTTAGACTGAATGGAGGATTTTGCTTCCTCTATTATTCTCTACTGTATTCAAGCAGAACTAGTACAAAAATACAGAATTCTGAAAATGAGTAAAGTCTGAATTGTAACCCAGAGGTTTTAAATCAGTATAACCTGTTGAGCTTTTGAATAATGGTTGAAGAAGAAATGGCTGAGGAAAAAAAAGATTATTTCTGTAAGTCTAAAAATATTTTAAACATAGTCTAATGAAACAGGCTTAGAAAAAGGGTGTACTTTTCACTTGGTCCATGATTTCAACTATTTTTAATTTACTGCTGTAATCTGAACATTTTAGTCTGAGATATTTCATCTGTCATCAATAATTTAAATCCTTTAATCTTCATCATATGTCTGATTCTACATCATAAAAGACGTATGTGGTCTACCTGATAGCACAACATTTTGAAATGAAAAATAATTTAACCCCCCCCACGAAGTGCAACATTGTTGGTATTTATTTATATATTTACATTTGTTGTATGAAATTTGCTAAAACATGTGTTTACAACCTGTGTTGGAAATTAATTGAGGCTAGTTACTCTAGTATGTACTCATGTCTTTGCCACTATAGTATTTAAAGAAAAACTTTAGGAATGCAAATTTTATTTATTAGTGGATGAAGATTTGGATTATATCTGTTTAGAATTTGACACCTATTTCCACCTTATTTTTAGTACCTTTTCAAACGTATGACCTTCCCCTTCATAATTTTAGCATTAAGTAAATTTTGTGTGGATCTCAGAAATGTAGAGGAATGGGAAATATATGCTAACAAAAATCTATTTTATACTAATAATGTGGCTGAAGGATCAGTTAAATGTCACTCTAATTGCCACTTATTGATAGTTCTTTGTAATTTTTGTAGGAATGTCAGGTTTAATTTAAATGGAGCTTGTAACTGGTAGAAGTCAATCACTTAAGCACACCTCCTACTGAGGTTGTATTACTTTTTCATCACTTAGTGTACAAGCATTAATCCACTTGAGTTCTCTGTGTGAGCTTAACATCCTCTTTGTTGGTTTATGAAAACAATTTTGGATAAACTACTAAAGGAATCTGCTCCCCATCCCAATCTTGATTAAGTACTGAGGAAACCTCTAGTGCTACTTTCCTGATTGCTGTTTTCCCCCTACAGGAAGGAGGTGTTGTTGCTCTCTTTAAGATCTGTCGCCAGGATTGTTTCAGGTGCCTTTATCCTCAGACCCTGAGAACGCTGGCATCAATTTGCTGTGTAGAGGAAGGGATGCACCAGCTGGAAAAGGTAGGCACTTCAGGATTCCTTACTGACTGTGTCAAAAAATAGAGAAGCCTTGCCTTTAATCTCTTCGAGAAATTGATAATTTGGTGGTGTTTGATACGGTGTTCCTTGCTATGCTGAACACATCTTCAGTCTTCAAAAAATTAATCAACAATACCATTATCCTTGCAAAAATAAGCTTTATAAGTCAGGATAATCTTGTAAAACAGGTAAACAAATTAGCGATTATATCAAAAAAGGAGAACAATCTACAGAAATTATATTTTCTGGACTTTCTAAAGTGTTTAAAAACACCACTCTTTCAAATTGTCCTTTAAAGAAGAAGGCTTTAGACCACTTTAAATCCTTTCCTGATGCTCTATTAGTGCTCCTGCTTGTGGCAGTGCTGCAGCTTGTGAGAGCTGTAGTTGCACAGAAAGAAGTGGGGCAGATACAGTCATTAGTCAATCAAAAACTGTCTTCTAATCAGGAGCAGCTTTCATAAAAGCCACTTTTAACTGCAATGACCAACATCAAAACACTATCCAGATAAAATTATATCAACTTCTTAGGCTCCTTTTCTTTCTCACATTCACTACATACTGCTGTGTTTTGGAAAGTGAAGACTTCTGGTCACTAAATCATGATCTCATCCTTTGTATTTCATAAAACAGTCATCTTCCTCAGCTGAATAATGGCCTCTTCAAGTTAATGATAAATGATTTCACTGCCTCTTTACATTGATGTATCTTGTAATTTACTGCCCCAAATTCAAGCAAACTGTGACAGAACACCTGCAGCAAAAAGCAAGTCTCTGAGTTTACAGTAAATGAAGACGACTTAAATTTTTTTTGACATAATGCTGGTTCAGACTGACACCAGAATCAGTCTAAAAGGATCTTTCATTATGTCCACTATAATGGTGGAGTTAATAGAGTTAGAAATGAAAAAGATTGATTCAAGTCACCCAGTCCAATTCCTGGCAGCATCAAGATGTTTTTATTGTGGCCCATATCAAAGCTGATGGAACGGGAGTCCCAGAAAAAGCAAATACTCTTGACCTCACGTTTCTTTGATCTATTTTAATGTTGGCCACAACTAAAATTGTTCAGGGTAAACTTGATCACAATCAGGATTGGAGCAGGGTTCAAGTGATTTTTAACTGAAATCCTTACTTTCAAGGGTTTTCAATTCTTAAAGCATTGTCTTTAAATTTGAACAGGATTCTTTTCTCTCAAAATTTGATGTACTCTTCCAAAGGACACAAGAGAGAGTTAAAAGTATTAACAATCCTGTAATAACAAAAGTTATCGTAGTACTTCTTATCTGGCAGAAAAGGTGGCTTCTTTTATCCAACAAAGTATCTGGGTGCTGGTGAATCATTTAATTTCTCTAATATGAATATCATTATGCCACTTAGTGCATTAAAATATCAGTGCAATTTGAACTGGGTTTTCAATGACAGTTACTTCATTAAAAAAACCTAAAACAAACCCAAGCTTGGCTACTAAGCAATTCAGATTAGGCAAATCAAGATTAAAAATAAATAAAAAAACCCCCCAAAAAACCCACTCCAAAACAAAAAAAACCTATACAAGCCTTCCCCCTGTATTTTTCAATTAGATTGCACAGCCATTGAAGTGTTTAAAAGACCACTTAAAAGAAAGTAGCAAGAGCTATAATTTCTTATGAAACAGGTGAACTAAGAGGGGGTAGTACACTTTCTCCAGTAACTGCAGTGCTTAACTACTAAAGACATCAAGGATATTGTTTATTTATCCAATGCTCTTTGATCTTGCCAATTCAGTGCTCATTTCTAAAGATGTAGAAAATTGCCTATTTTAATAAAAAGCATTTTTTCAAAATTTTTTTAACCAACTCTTGTTCTTCCCAGCCACACATCTATTAATATATCACACTGGAAAAGGCCATTATCACCTTTTTTTATCAGCTTGATAAACAAGCTGTTGTAATTGCAGTGATAAGGTAGTTGTTGCAATGATTAATTTTTCCTCTTTTAGGTTAATCTAGTTGGGTCTGTGTACAATGATGTAAAATCAGTTGGTTAAAATGTGAGTTTGGAACAATTATTTCACTTGCAAGTACTTTACTGAATTTTGATAATATACTGGTACTCTTACTTTGTTGTACATTGAAGTGCAGGGCTCCAGGAACTCAAGAGAGACAAATTAGGCAATTAAAATAGAAAAATGGTGAAGAAATAGTCTCATTGTGTGCCTGAGGACTGCATAAATAAATATTCTCTGTAAACTGTGCTCAACAAGTGGTAATTTTCGTGCTTCAAGCTGCTTGTAGGTATCTGGTTGTTTGATATACTTTAATTTTGTAATCCACTGTGACAACAGCAGGTTTGAGATCATAATTTGGTCTGAGCTTCCTGACCAGTCCTTCTTCAGAGTGGAGTGGAGAGATCTGTAAAAGCAATCATAACATATTCCTGCAGCTGTTTGTCCCTATACCCAAGAAAACTTTGTCATCTGTGTCATGTGGCACTCAAGCATTTTTAGGGGAAAGCTCACACCACCAGAAGAGTTGCTTATTCTTGATCTGGGCATTCCAGAGTTTATACAGACAAAATAAGTAATACTGGTAGTTTGGAACGGATGAAATAGATAAAATCTCTAAACCCCCAACTGAAAGGAGTTTGTGAGAGCTGAGCATGACTGAAACTGAAGAACAGTGTTAGTGCTGGGTATGCAGACAGACCTGGTGGTGTGCCCTGCTCTGAGGTTTAGGACAGAAACACAGGGATGTAGTCCGAGATTGGCTCTCAAGATTTGTTGAGGGTTCTGGAGAGAAGAATATCTGAACCTTCATGAATGTGTTTTGCAAACTTAATTCACCTCACAGTAGCAAGGAGAGTTGGAGGTACAGAGTTGGGATAGATTATTGTGTGCATTTAATGACACGGTTCAGAAAAAGTAAAAATTGTGATCTTGGTGAGGTATATCCTGCAAATTGCATTAGGAATAACTGTAGTTCCAGAATACTTTCGTTACGAAGACACACATGAAATCTAACAGATATGGTCTTCAACATGGAGCAACCTTGCCTGGAAATGGGGCTTGTTTGAATAGACTTCACTTTTTTTTTTCTAGAGCAATTCCTCAGGCCTTACCCCTCTGAGCATACATTAGGTTCTTGTCTTGCAGAGCTGTCAGAACAAAGTGTTTCCCATACTTTTGGTGACATGCAGCCTCATTAAAGTCTAAGAACTGTGGCAGTTTTTCTGCTTCAGGGCTGTCTGTACAAAAGCTGCTGGTGGTGGTACTAAAAGGCACAGCTTTCCAATTTTTGCCCTACTGAAGCTCAGTTGTGTGGTTTTTTCACTGAGACTTCTGTGGCAATAAACTTCCTGCTGCAATAAAATAACTGCAGAGCTGGTTCAGAAATAAATAGCAAACAGTGCAATGTACTGCTTTTTTTTTTTACTGTGCATGTGAGATGTTATTCCATTAAAAAATGCTGCTTAGGTGGGACCTAGATCAAGGGTCAACTGCCACAAAAACAGGATGATTATACAAACAACCAGCTGCCTAAATTTTAGCAGTGTGCTGAGTATGGTTACTTGCATTATTTAAACTACTCCAGAAAGCAAGATACCTGGAATCAACTCATCAAGAGGAGATAATCCAGAGACACTGGTGACAACAGCTGTTACTTTCATTAGTAAAACCTTTTTAACAAATGACACAGCTTTTATCACTGTGCTTTAAGCAAAATTGCCCAGGAAAAGATTGCAAATTACTTTGAATCCTTCATTTAAAGCACACTAAATCAAATTACCTCCAGAAGAAGAAAGGTAAAGAAAGTATGAAGCGTACGTTATTTGTGGCTGGGAAACTATATGAATTTTACAAAGACTTCTAAAACATGAGTGACATAAAAATCTATTACTCACTGTGAACCCAGTCTGAGTCTTAAAATATCCATGTTCTTATACATAGTAATAATTTCTGCATGATGGTAATGCAGTCTGTCCATGATACAGCTGAAAAAACAAACTATTCTGGGGAATCAAGCAAAATATATTATAGAACCTCCTACTAGAACTTATTCATAGTTTTTGGATGAATGTGTGTTGATTACTTAATTCAGCTCTAACCACTTTGAACTTTCAGTTTCAAACATTACCATCAGTTAAAATCACAGAGTAAATTTGTCTCAGGTGAACTCTCAGCTACTAAAACCACTGAAGTCCACATGACTGTAGGGTGAGACAGAAATGAGAACTCTATATTAGGAAGAAACTCCTCTCACTGTGAGAGGGGTAGAGCACCAGAACAGGTTTCCCAGAGAAGTTGTGGATGTCCCATCCCTGGAGGTGTTCAAGGACAGACTGGATGAGGTTCTGAGCAGCCTGGCCTAATGGAAAAATGACCCTGGCTATGGGAGGGGTGTTGGAAGTAGATTATCTTTAGGATCCCTTCCAACTCAAACTATTCTATGCTTTAGGGGAAGTTCTTTGATTATGAGAGCTTGGATGGGATGAAGGTAAAGTCACTAATTCGAAGGCTGAATGTAAAAGTTACCTGGTGACCGAAGGATTTAATTGTCACAGCATGAGAATGCTCCACAATCATGAATGTTTTAATTTTCATTGTACCTGGTATACAGTCAAAATAACTTTGTACAATGCAAGAGATGGAAAATTTTCCCGACCTGAATGAATTACATAGATGCCTTCATATTTCATTATTCCAAATGCAAAATGTCAAGGGATGTTATTAATAATACTCTTCTAGAAAAGTTATGTGAGATTGCCAGTTTAGGTAGGAGAAACCCTTAGGTTGCTACATTTAAAAGCATGTCTGCAGGTTGGTTGCTTCTTTTAGGAGGTGCAAGTTTTCTGAGAAACAGGGAAATGTTGATTTTTATTATGGCAAATGGTGGCTTATTTACGGGACTTCCAACAATGAGAAATTTTCAACAAGTCTCTGCCTCAGCCCTTATTTCTGCTTCAGAGAAGAGCTTTGTGTTAATGCTTCTTGGCTTCTTAGATGAAAAATTCTCATGGTCTTTTTTAGTAGTTTCAGAACAAGGATTAGATGGTCTCAAAGGTGATAAAAATTGCATGGTTATTTTATTCTAAAATGAGTGAGTTCAAGAACTTCAAATGATTAAGATTTTAAAAAATGTTTTCGAAATGACCATCGTTTTCAAAGTTTTGTTTTAATACATAGAGAGTCAAAATTAATGTTATTCTGTTTCCTGAGTTAGACAGGATAAAGCTGGGTCATAACAAAGTACGGGATTCTTAGAAGCCATTAGAAAGTGTCAAGCTGTCAAGGAGCCCTTCTCTTGTCTTTTTCCTACAAAAACAGGCAAAGTGCAGTGGTACAACCTTTTCTGAATTCTTCACAGGTCATGTTGGCAAACACATTCTTAATGCTGTTTTGTAAAGAGGAAAAACATTCTTTTATGTTCCCTAAAGCAGTGCTTGTTTACAGGAGAAACTTGTGAAGCTTCATGGTTGGGAAAAGCCGAGAAACTTTCTGCATGCTCAAAACCACAGAGCACTGCCTTGTGTGCTGGAAACATGTGAAATGATTTAGGTGGATAGGTTCAAGTGATGCACTGCTTTTACAGCCCTTTGGCTGGAGAATCAACTCTTCTGATCTGCATAATTCACTTCTTTTCATCCTGGAACACTCTTTTGGCTCATCTTCCGTAGCTGTTTGTAGCCAGGCCTTGAAATCATACTTGTGAAGTTACAAACAATAAGCAGGGATGGATAAAGAGATTTCTGAATTTTGAGAGAGAACACTAACCTTTTAAAGAATAATTCTGGCAACTTTTGACACATAGAGCACAGCACACAGAAAGTGGTTGGTGGCATTGATAGCTGGAGCTGGGAACTGTGTCTCACTGCTGTCAGTGGGTAATTGTGGAAGTCACATAAGGATGAAGAGTAATGAGAATGAAATATAAGTCAAACTTATGGAATAGCAGGAGGGGCAACATATTGAAGCTGCTTTTCACAAAAGCCTTTTCGATAACCAGGCGTACCTGTTTCAGTAGCTGAGTTTGTAGTACAATTAGATAATGTAAAGTTCTACGCTTGCAGCTCTTTAATTTACTGGACACTTCTTCTGAGTAAGGCTGTTTAATTAATTGGCAGTGAAAAATGTGCTGTGTTTGGCAAATTACATTTCTGTCAAAGCCCCTGCAAGATTCATTAAATCATATCTGAGAGTGCAGGAGCTGCCCTTCCTCAAGTGCTCCGTGTGTATTATGTGGTTCAAGTTTTACCTCTGCCTACACAGCTATGTACACAAAATTAGTAAATGTAGCTTCTTTCAGCACTTTCCCAGGCAATAGCAGCAAGACTTTTTGGGTCACTGCAGAATCTGACCATCTTGGATGCAACAGGCTGCAGTTCTAAGGTGAAATAAGGAAGTAATGGAAGTGATATTTGTGAATACTGGAAAACAGTGTGAAAAGAGGTTTAAAAAGCCCCCATCCCTCTCCCCCAAACCTCACAACACCAAAAAAAGAAAAACCCCAAAATCAACTGGGAGCCGATCTCTAAAGTAGCATTTGATTTGTTGAAAATCTTCTGCCAGTTACACAGCAGAGTAAAATTTGTTCACTTTATGGTAGCAACCATTTCATCATGCAAAAAGGAAAACAAGGAGGTTTTTTTATGTCTCATTCAAGAGTCATCGAATTAAATGAAGACAGACAAGTTGGTTCAGGATTATGGTACGTTGCCAGATCTCCATAAGAAAAAAGTATACATGAACTGCTTTGGCTGAGGTCATGGCCATTATGTCAATTCTGTTAAAATGACTAATGAAATTTAGAGTGGTTGTGTTGTTGTAGTCCTGATGCATATCTCTAAAGAGATATGTATCTGTTGCTCTGATAAAAGATATTAGCTCTCCTTACAAAACTTGCTTCACTTAAATCATATAGTTTTTAAAAGAGGGAGAAAGGAACCAGCAAGTGTAGCACTAAAGATAAACATTTTGATAATGCTGGTGTAGGAGGACAACGTGAGACTTGGCTAAGAAGTTGGTGAATACCTGCCTTGGGGTTTGGAGGACACAGATTCTATTGTTTATCAGTAGATCCTCTTTTAGATATCTGGCCTTGCCCAGATACTGCAAACATATAAATGTACACTCAGCCTTAAACATCTGAGTAGTTCAATTGAAAAAAACAAGAGAGCCACTACCTGCTAAAAATGTCAGCAGACGTGCACATCCGTTGGTCTGTTCATGACTGAGATTTCCAATGGCAATAAATTTCATTAAGTAAACATTAATTTGATGACTACTGAACACAGTGCTGTGGCACAAAGGAAAACTTTTAGAGTAAAATCAAATAGGTGAAAGATTTTTTTTGATAAACTTTGTCTGCCTTTTCAATGGAGTACAACAGGCAATCTATGAATTGACATAATAATCTCTTCTGTTAACAATTTATGGATAGATTTGTATGTCAATTCCAAGTGAGCTGTCTTCTAACCCAACTATGAATCCTTAAAGTCATTTCTTGGTAATGTGAGTCCTTCCACATTACCCACAAATTTAGGCTTTGTGAGGTTTGTCCTGAACTTAAAGTGGTATATTGCTTAAGCATGGATCTGTGATAATGTGTCCACATGCAAAATTTTCTAGCAGTCAAAGAAACGCTGTTTTATTGGAGTTTTTTTTTCATGTTTCAGTAAGACCTGATGAGAGGAAGGCATTGCAGTGGCATTCAGGTATTATCACTGATGTGTTGAGGGTGAATCTTGCCACTGTTATACATTTTTCATGGCTCCAGAGCAGTGTTCAGCAAGTGAGAGATGACAGAATAAGGTGTACTTTGGCATGTGGTTTCCATACAGGATGTAGTTACTGAAGGAGGAGCAACCACTCTTTTAATCTAACTCTCAACTCTGTCTTCTCATACGCCTCGATTTTATTAATTGAGATGCAGGAGAGACTCTACAGATTTTTTTTTTTTCTTGTTCTAAAAAGATAAATTTCATTGAAATAGGTTTTAAAAGCTGAAAAGGAAAGTCCCCAGGCTATGTCAGGTTACAGGGGTGTACACTTCAAATGGCAAGATCAACTTGGAGCAGTGCCTGTGGATTGCCATTCCCTCCAACTTCATTTTGAAAATTTGGTCTGGTGCCAGGTGACTGCTCTGCACTTGTTTGGCTCCCATATAATTTACACATGGTTTTTGCAGTCAGTTCTGTTAGTATTTTATGCTATCTATTGATTTTATATTTCACTAAGTATTTTATTTCAAGCACTCCAAATAGCTCTAGATTTATGTTTCAAAAGTCAGGATGTTAAGAGAATTTTATAAATGAAAAATAATTTGGAAATCACCAGATGATGATTTTTCTGTAACAATTTAAAGTATTACCTAAAGTGATGGCAGTGATCAGGGCAGTGAATGATCCACGAATGACGTCCAAAGGAATAGAAGCCAGCACATCAAATAACAGGTGGGTTTTCCCTACCTAATAATAATAATAATAATCATCTATCAAGAAAATTTAATTTTAAGATGAAAGAAACAGCTTACTCAGCTCCTAAACTGAAGGCAGAGATTAATGAGAATCAATTGAAGCATTTAAAAAGAGTGCAAGCAGAGAGCTATTTTGGACCTCAAATATTCCCCTTGTCCCTGACAGAGGCAGAAAACTGGAAAGAGATGGCCTTACAGAAAGACCTATGAGATGAGTAACTTGATAATCCTTTTCTCCTCACTCAGCAGGAAACTGTTGCATCTGATACTTGCATTTGTAGGCAGGTGTAAACACATGTACTGAATGCGTTTAGGTTGCACTTTCTAAGTAGCTTAGCTGTAGCCATGATAAAAGAGAGATAGTGAAAATCCATGTAAAAAGAGACAAATACAAGTAGATAGTTCCCCTCTATAAAATCTCTGCTATTAATAATAAGTCTTGCTGATCTAACCAACCCATCCTGCTGCAGGTTTTATGACTCAGTATTGTGGATGAATTTTCTGGATCATGGGAAAGTCCGAAGAGTTTACTGTTCAGAGCTTCCCTTTCTTGTTTGGCTGATCCTTGAGCTCACCTAAAACCTCACTGCTTTCTGAGACCTCTGCAGGAAGGAGAGCAGGTACCTTCCTGCAGAGAATCTGGTAACATGTCAGGGATTTAAATGCCTCTGGAGCCTGAGGATACACTACTAGCATTATTTTTCCTTCTAATCCTTCTCTCATGTTTATTTTCCCACCTTAATTAACTATCACTCTTTGAGTTTTCTAGTGCTCCATATGGTTTCTTGTGTATCTATTCCTGTTTGTATAATATCGATTTTCAAAAATGTTAATATATATTTAATTTTGAAGGGCTGAATCCTCAGATCCACATTACCAAAAAAGCAAAAGGAGAAAATCCTTTCTTTATTCATCTAACTGCAGCCATGGGATTCCTTACTAGACTTACAGAAGTACTGAATGATCAAAACTCTCAAAAATAGAGAATTATTTCTCCTGGTTCCAAGTGATTTATATTTTTCTTTAGGTCATGCCAGCTGGAAACAAATACCTCTGTATGTTCATAAATGAGCTGATCTCAGTCATATATGAAGGTAACATGATGGAGGCTGCTAGACAAAGTGACTGGCTTACTTGATCTGGAAAGAGATATTGGTCACTTATTGGGGTTACAGGACATGAGAGCACTACAGAAAATCGGTTTTCATCACCAGAGCATCCATATTCTGAATGAAATTCTCATCTTGACCACTTCCTTATGCTTGCTGTTTGGTAGTAGTTCAAACTAGCAAAGAATAGAAACCTCAGCTTAGGTTCAGCTTACAGTTTGACTCTTTTCCAAAACCACTTTTGCCATTCTTGTACTCCCATGAGTGCTTCTACCCTTCCTCCAGTTCAGCATGGTGCTGACAAGCCCTTCCACCGCAGCACTTCCCAGATTTCACACTTAGGCAGGGAGGCTCTCAGAGTCCTGCTGTGACTCAATTTAGTGCAGATATCAGCTGGGAATCTTTTCTAGCTCCGGATACTAGGGAACCTTTGCAAGATCCAAGAAGGGCTCCCAAAATGCGAACAATCTGGATACTGTTATCAAGAGGGAAATCCACAAGTCTGTATTTTGCAAATTTTAATTTTATACAGTTGCTTTCATGGTCTTTGTGTGGTTTCACACAATGTTTGCCAAAATTACAGCCAAAATATTTGGTCAAACTGTCTTTTCTCCTTCCTCATCTCCAGTACCTATCACTGCAAGAAAGTCAGAAAACTGTTTAGAAAACAGAAAAATATACATGCAGGAAACTTTTACAATACCAGCTTTGGCCAGTTCTAGCCCTGGCTGCTATTAAACATTTTACCAGTAGGTTTGCTTGGTTTAAATGAGTGCTAAGCAGTTTAACTTTACCACTCAAACAGCATTATAGAAACAAAATACTCACTCAGGGTTTTCCTGGTGGTAATATTCTGACTCTGCTACGTGGGCCAAAAACTAGACCTGAGTGGAGCTGACTGTTTTCCCAGAGGTAGTTGTAAAAAAGAAACAGAGGAAATCAAACCCAGTGTAATCCAGCTGGCTAATTAGATGAAACCTGGTATCCTTTCCTTGTGATGTACATTTGAAGTCAGGGCTGGCTTTACTCATTATGCTTGTATGTGCTCCTAACAAACCAAAGGAAGTTAATTGCGTGAGATTTTTCTTACTTTGGGTTTGTAACGAGCTCAGAGCTACCATGTGGCTTAACTGAAGCTCACTCATGATATGTGAGCTTCATATCACATGTATATGAAGTCTCCATGTATTTCTTAAAAGAAGGAAGGTTAAACAATAATTAATGGTAGATGATGTAGAGATGTGTTTGTATGTCACTGTAAGGGGATTTTTTTGCTTAGGCTTGTTTGCAGGAAACCACTTAGGTCTGGCACACTGCCTGATTTACTCTAAAACTTTCATGTTTCATAAAGCATCTTTGAGAACACTTAAAGAGCTGTTGGAAAAACAACCTCTTCTGGTAAAACTAATAATCCTGTTAGATAAACATCTAACAGCATTGCTTGTATATTTACCTGACCTGTACCTTTCTTCTCTTGCCTATCATTAAGTTCCCAGACAGTAGCTCTTTCACTGACTGTTCCTTCCCTTGACAGTACTGTCTTGAGGGTTTTTTGGGGTTTTTTTTGAGTGCTTTCAGTTTGTTCCTTTGCAATGCCTGGGAATGGATGAACAAACTTTTTTATGGCTCAGGGCATACTCATATGCTTGTCTGACAAGGATCTTCAGCTGAGATGAAGAAGAAATCCTTACAGAACCAGCAGGTTGAATTAAGAAGACAGAAGCCTTTCCAGTTTTTGTAGGAGCTCATCTTTGTCACTTTCTCACAAAGGAGGTGTAGAAAAGTTTTCACTTAAATTAGCCAAGGAGCAGTCCTGCCTGACCAACCTAATGCTTCTGTGGTGGAGAGACTACACTAGTGGACAAGTGAAGATCCACTGATATCATTTATCTGTATTAATGTCTCATCTTCTGTAAGGCTTTTGACATGATGTCCTCATACTGAGAATCCTGCCACACTGGACATGTGTGCACTTCCTTTATACTTCATCTGTAACTGACAGATAACCTTACTTTGCTGTCACCATGGTTTATTTGAAACTAACAGTTAGTTTTAAGCTAAAGAAAATAATATTGAAGGAAGACACTGGTCCAAATACAGGCTCCTGAGGGCCCTCACTCATCACTGCTCTCCATCTGGACACCGAGCAGTTGACTACTACTTTCTGGTTCCGACAATCCAGCCAATGCCTCATCCAACAAACAACCCATGTCTAATCCCAAGGCAGCTGGTGCAACCAATGTTTCTTTCTAGCTTCTGTTGTGTCTCCATAATGACACATTTGTGTGTCTCTGCCTTAGTCCAAATGTCTTCTTGTCTGTCTTTGTTGGAAAATTGCCTTAGCTGGATTGCAAAAAATGGGCATATCTGGCATGAACACTTCAGAAAATTGGATTTGGAAGAGAGGCTAAAATTTTCTTTTACATATATCCTGTGAAGACTTGTTGACACTCAACAAGGAATCTATAACGTCTATAATCTGTAACATCTGTCACTGAAGAAGTTGATTTTTTTCGTTCAATATGCCATGAAATTCTGTGATGTCATTACTACAGTGGTATCTGACAGTAGAGCAGAAACTGTCTTATCCATTTTACTAGTCCCTACACTGCTGTTCTTAGTTACAACAGAGAGGTCAAAATACCTGCTAAAGGTGCTGCTTTTGACCCTCAGGACTTTATATCCTTTCCTCCCACCTATATGTACATCTATAAGGAGACACATATCTTTTATGTGTACCTTGTATTTTCAAAGAAGCTCCTTGTAAAGAGAGTTTGTGACATCCTCAGTCTGACTGAGGGCAGTGCAGAGCTGGGTGCTCATGAAGCTGAGTCCTGGAGAGACCGTGTCACAAAAAGATGTACAGTAAGAGCCATGAAAGATCTGCCTGTGATGACAATTTCTGGGTCACTGTTGTCTATTAATCCTCAGCTTTACTGGCCAGAGACCCTGATGAACTACAGTTTATAAAATAAGGGAAAGAGACTAAACCTAAAACAAAGAAACATATCAAACCCTAAAAAATAAATAAAGTTGGAAAGCTATGCTGAGGTTAAAGGCTTCTGATACCCTGAAAGTTGCCCAGAAGAATTCTGAAGGCAGAACTAGTCCCCTTGGGAAAGTATTTCTGGTGGCTGTGCACAGGTAGTTTCCTGTTGGTGAGGTAGGAAAGACCATGCACATCCTAAATTCCTGCAGGTGGGACTGGGCTCTCCTACCCAGAAAATTTTGCTTCAGCTGTTAATAGAAAGACAGGATTTCCCAGTTTTTGATAGCACAAATTGGTTTATTTTATAAAACTTCTTTCCACCTGTGACCTTTCCTTTACGTCCTCATGCGTATGTCTAATAGACACACATCAATTTAAGGAGCAGGTAAGAAGTTCTTTTATCCTGTTGCTGTTTCTAACATGATTCAGTAAGTAGGCATAATGGAGGCAACTACATGGGTGATGGTCTCTCCTGCAGAGTTTGCCATGTCTGATGGATAGCAGCTGGAATGCTGAGAGAGCCCTAGAGCAGAGCTGCTCTAATAGAGTGAAATTCTGCCTCTGTCTCCATCTTCTTTTGCAAGCGTTTCTGTTTCCTGCCCTGGGTGAATTTCTTGAGCTCATTAGTTTACATTGCAGAATGAATAGCTGTTTCTCCTTAGCCACAAAGAGGCACTTTTGAGTCTCCAGCAATGCAGGGATGTCCAGGCTGCAGGACAAAGGTCACCTGTTGCCTCCAGACCTGCACCACAGATCTGTTTAGCTGCTGGTGCCAATGATTTAGCTGGCTTTGAACAACTGTGGGTCGGATTAAGACTTAGTTTACTTGCTGTTAGCTTTTGTTGATTTCCCTGCTTTATTGAGTCGTCTTGCTCTCTCTTGCTGCTCTGTCTTCAGGTCTTAGAGAAGTCTAGAGTGCCAGACCAATGCTTAGATGTTCTATTTTGCCCATCTCTGTGATAATATAACAAATGTTGGAGAGAGTCACTCGAGCTTCTGTTTGCAATAAAGCTTGGCTCTGAATATAGCAGATTCTCAAGGAAGTATTTTGGATCTCTGCTGGAAAAGGCAGATCTCAATCCTTTCAAAGGCCAGTGACTATTGACATTTCTGTACTTATCAGTGTCAGTGTCTATAAAGAGTGACAGGAAAGACCATGTTACAAAAGTAGATTTCATAAACACTGAGACACTGCTTCCCCCATCTTCAGCAACTTGAAACAATTGTGGTCATGTCAGCTCTGCCGAATAAGTAGGATAACAAATCATTCTGGGATGGAAGGCTGGCATGAATTTCTCCTTGTAGCAGTACTTTTCCTGAAAGAATTTTGCATGTTTTCTGTAAAAAGTACTCCATTAGGTAATATTTATTTATATAATTATATAGATTATTGAATATATTTTAATAGAATGCATATATTTAAATACTTTATTTATTAACATTATATTAGTTGATATTAATTAGTTATTTAGTTAGTTATTTATTTGAGGCCTGAGAAAAGGAAATAAAGCAAACACAAGAGCTGGGATAATGTGAAATAGACAAAAGGTGGTTGAATTGTCTCCTCAGGATTTAAAAAAGTGACATTAATAGCATTAAATTTCTGTCTTTTTAGATTACATCTTGAATCACCAGAATAGTATCTATCCAGTTGTGGATGGATACCATGCACCATCAAATGGCAATTAAATCCACTCCATGAAACTAATACTTAATTGCTATTAATTTAAAAGTTGGCTGATAATGTATTTTCAGTGTTATTGGCATCCTTGGGAAGTGCACGCAGTTTAAGAGCACTGAGTGAGTCTTTTTAAGGCATCTCCAGGTCTGTGGTCTTGTGCTGGTTAAGCTGTCGTCAAAACACTTTAGATGGAGACATAGAGCAATAGAATAATTGGGGCTGGAAGGAAATTTTAAAGGTCATCTAATTCAGGCCCTCTGGAGTGAGATTAAAAAAGACAGGACAAAATAAAGGGCTAAGTTCATCATCAGTCAGCGTGGAGGAAGAGATCCACACATGGGGCAAGAAAGCTTTTTCAAGCACAAAATCAGGAAAGAATCCGAACACTTTTGCATTAGAGCTCTTCAGCTCTAGTGATCTAGGAAGAATTAAATCATCCTCATATTTCTGTGCTAATATGATTATCACGTGGCATTTTAGAGCCATAAAAACCAAGTGATAATTCTCGACATATGGTCTGAAAACTTCACGAGAGGGAAGCACAAGTTGAAAGTCAGTTTTGCCAGGCTGTTGACTCCCTCAGTAAATGCACATTATGCTATGCAATAGTGGCACCCAGTGGAGGTTGGAATTACAGCAAAGTTTGTGCTGCTCCTGACTATGGTCTGCCCAAATCCGTCCTGTGTTTAGGAAGGCAGCAGAGGATTTGGGAAGACAGGTTTGTGAGAACCAAATCTATGCACCACTGAAGCATCCTCCTAAAACAAGGCACGCCATGTCAAATGGGTTTTTAATCTGAAAAGTTTAGGTTCTCTTATCTGTTCACAACAACCTGGATGGTGTGAGAACTGTTTTCCTACAGGACAGGCCCTCTGCCTTAACTGCATTAATTAAAAACAACAACAAAAATAATATATATATAAAAATCCTTAAGCAGCATCTAATGCAAGAGCATCCTTGGGGCAGTGGGGGAAAATGCCTGCTATTCCTGCTGCCCTGAGAGTACTGCCTGGATAGTGACAGTATCAGCCTGAAAAACTTGGAGAGAATGTGAAGGGCAGGATGTGTGCACAGGGGAAAGGAGGATCAGAAGGAAAGCATGGCTCCTTGTTCAGTTTCAGTCTGAAAAGCCTGTTAGATGCATGAGAGAGGAGTTGAGAACAAGTGGAATTCCAGGAGTGTCAGGTAAGGAAGGAATTATCAAGGGAAAAATGTTTTCAAGCTTTAAGTTCAGGTAATGCTAACAGCAGCACCACTAAAAGTAAAAGAACACTAATAATAAGCTGTAAGCAGAACAAACCTCTCAGTGTAGAGTCCTCAATATGTTACAAAATGAATGGACTATCAGATTTCTGTAAAGAATGTGTTATTTACTATGGGGTGGTCAACATGCTGCTCTGTTGGGAATGACATTATCTGCACTTTTAATCTTCTGGTTAGTGCTTTCTCAGGCATCATGTTTGGCAAACAGTTCTGATGAAGAGGGACTTGGGAATAACTGACATGTAGAATGGAGTGAATTAGAATAATGCTCCTGCACACAAGGTGCTGTTGAGCTCAGATTTCAGTTCCTGTTATATGTAGGTCTACTCATAAGATCACAAAACTCTGATGAATGAGAATGATTATCTGAGTTCCTAGAAAATGCCCATCCTTAATTGCTTTAGCACTCTCTATCCTCTGCATTTATTTTAGCATTTTGTTTTAAGCATGGAATGCTTTGGCATTTTGTCCATGCTAGAATTATTCTAGGTCTGCAAAAAGTGGCTGCATGCAGGAAAATGCCTTCCAGGACTTTCTGTTGATCTGGTTATTATTCAGTCTGGGAAACACTCAACTTCTGGAGTGATAATAAGTAGCATTATTGTAATGGCTTATAGCCACATGCTATGTGGCCATAGGTAAGTTTTTATCTTCATTTTTTATCATGGCACAGGGTATGAGAGGGAAATGAAGTCACTCAGGAGTAAGAATCTCCCTCAGGTGTGTAATGTAAACTTCATGGCTGATCCAAACATGATGTTTTACTATTATCTAGGCTGGGGAAGCAATTATAACAAAAAAGAAGGTAAAAGAGGTATTAGAATAGGTTTTCAATTTATTTTTGAGCAAGATACTTGATTTGCTCTGAGAAAAATAATTAGAAGGCATAAGTCACCTTTAGTTGGTAGAGATGGCTCCTGTCTCGTCGTGTATCCTTGAAGAAGAACTGGGTTAAAAATCATAGGATCTCACGTAGGAAGTATTCATGGATGAAGACACATGACTAACTTCCTGCTCCTGTTTAGCTAAATTTATTTATGTATTTAAAGGCTGTGACAAATTGCTTTTTTCCTCACTCAGAAGAGGATTTTTGATGATTTGTGCCTGAGGGAGCTGGCGGTGTTTGAATTTTCCAGCCCATGGATTTCCGTGTGGCTGTATCAGATGAGGTTGAGAAATGCACCCTGAACCTTTATTTTACCAGTGTATTAATGACATTGATGTTACTCTGAGAAAAAATTCCTTGTTTGCTGCTCTCCTTTGGTTCATCTTCCCTTCAAGCTCTTTAAATGTAAAATAACATGTTGCATCTAACTTTTCGTACATCTTTCTGCTAGAAGAATTCATATCTTGCATTAACCAGTAAAAATTAATCACTTGCCACAAAATGTATGAAGAAGGTAAGGCACTTAGGACCTGGGGCATTGGAGAAGACATTAGGACAGAGAAGTTTAATTAATCAGATCAGGACTTCCAGCCCAAAAAAAAAGGACAAGTAATTAAGACATACTCATGTAATTACAATTGATTTTTCTCACAGAAAAAAAAAACCTAAAAGACAGAGAATGACAGTTTCTGAAAGTGGTAATGGCAAAGGAAGTGACTTTAGGTTGAGATGACATTGGCATTTTTTCCTTCTTTTTCTCTCTTGGTTTTTAAAGAAGCTATGAGCGCAGACTTCTGGTCCTTCTAGTCCTAAAAAAGAAGAGTAAGCCTATATCAGTAAGTAGTATTTTATAGTTCAAATAAAGAGAAAATAACAGGGAGAGAGAGATAGGAAATGATATAACAAGGACCTTTTAAGTTACATGGATTAAGATTTATAATTGAATTAAGAGAGATCAGTTAAAACTCATTAAAAGCTGACTGATTAGACTGTTGATTTTTTGTTTGTTTGTTTTGTTTGTTTTTTTCCTTCAAGAAGAATGATTTGTGGCCAGTTATTTTGAACAAAAACATTTACACTTTCCTTAGAAAACCTTTGGAATAGGTACTTGAATTTACTTTGGCCATTCATCTTTGTAGTGACTCCTGTCTTTTACTTCTGGTTAAAGTTGCTCTACCCTAAACAACCAAGGATCTGAGCCATAAGTGTCAGTAAAAGGCCAGCCAACATCTCATTGCTGATGGGCAACTTGTCCATGGTAGTTGGCAATGGAGATGGCAGAGCTATCCTGCAGGTTTTGTGCATTAGGAGTGGGAAGCAAGAGCTTTCTGTCATGGCAAGGACCATCTAGAAAGTGGTTTGGATCCACTTTCCTTTAGAAATATCTTTGCTCAGTGATGAGACTAATGAACCTCCAGAGTTCATGGTGAATCTTTGCTGTTGGCAATATGGAAGTTATTTTGATGGGAAGCAATATGGAAATTAATGTTATTGGTACTTGATACCGGTGTTGGTAAAAATCAGTTCCAGATAAAACTCCAATGATTTAAACTGTTGTATGTACACACGCAGAGCTGCTTCAAAACCTGGCAATTCCATAAATACTTTGAAACAAAACCCCACATATTCAACGCAACAACTGCTATTTAGGTTTTTATACATAACTTTAGAGCAGATTTTGTGAACAGAGCACCTAAGTGCCTAGGCAATCCGAGAGTATTCATACCTATAAAGACCTATAGTGACTTCTGGGACAGCATGGGATGTGGAACAGTTCTTAGCTTAACTAGGTCTAGGTGCAAGGTCTTCTACTGATGGCTCCTAATTTCACTGAGGAATGCTAAACCTTCAGTTTGTCGTACCATTAATATGCCTCAATTGCAAGGCACTTTTCACACATTTTGGTGAAAGCAAGCCTGAGGCATGCTCTTTTTTTGTGGAATATGAGAGAGCCAGCAGTTCTTAGCACACAAGAGACTCACTTCAAGACAGTTTTGAATGACCTTTACTACAACATCTCTTCCTCTTATGTAGAGAGGAAAAGAAAATGTGTAAGAGAGTTTGGCCTGAATTTTTTGTTTGGAGGCTACTAATTTAATTATAAGCAATGGGGGGAGATTTTTAAAAGTAATTTTAAAAGTAATTTGCACTGATTTTTTTTTCCTCCAGGATCCTTGTTGGCTTTGAATTGGTATAATTTGTTTAAGTTGAATCTTGTTTTATATTGTTTAATTTCCTCATCAGACATCAGTCAAATTGAATTTAAAAAAATATGCTAAATTCATCTTTGG
Source organism: Sterrhoptilus dennistouni (assembly GCA_013397095.1). Taxonomy (NCBI): domain Eukaryota; kingdom Metazoa; phylum Chordata; class Aves; order Passeriformes; family Zosteropidae; genus Sterrhoptilus; species Sterrhoptilus dennistouni. Next base: position 231,049 of record VWZU01013000.1, read on the forward strand.
TAAAAAATAGTGGAGAGACATAGCACAGACTTTGCAGTGGCTTTTCCCTAGCAGTTACTATCATAGCTTTCAGTGGCAGTTCAGGCTTGTTACACTTTCCCAAGGGTGAGAAGGATGTGACCAGGACTCTGCCTGACGCCCAGTGAAGTTGGACATATTTGGACTCTGAGACATGATGCTAATATAAATAAAATGTCCCTTGTTCATTCTTCCTTTTGTTCTTTGTCAGCTGTAGAGATGAAATATTGGAAAAACATTTCCACTGAAATATTTTATTTACAGCCTGAATTATTCTAGATTATATTGCCTAGCAAATGACACAGATTTTGTTTGCTAATGCTTTTGGTGAATGGGGAGAGCACAGAAGGCAAGTCTCAGCAGAAAATCCAGTAAAGCATAGTTTCATTCTGACCAAGGCCTTGTCCTTCAAAACAACACTTTCTTTCTTTTGATGCCTCGAGTTTGAGTTCTATCTTAAAAGTCTGGTACATTTTGATTTAAAGTTACATTCTTTGGCCTCAAGGATTCAGTAGCTCTGGTTTCAGAGTGATGTGGACCTACCTTAGAATCCTCGCTGTCACACTTTTCTAGTATCACTTCTAGATGTTCAATTATGTTATTTTTGATTCCTTCAGAAGCAGAGCAGATCCTAATCCTGGGAGCTCTCCTGGATCCAGGAGAAACCCAATATCATTCTGTGGAGACCTGCAGTGGCTCTTCTTCTGTTCTTTATGGACTGGCAGATGGCAGAATGCAGCTTGGTCATGTGAAATTTCTAGTCCAGGCTTGAGCCTGGAGAATTCAGTTGGTTTGGAATATGGAATGAGAGTTTTGCTGCTTATGAGAAGTGAGCCTTGAGTGTCATTGGGGAATATTTAATTGGCTAATATTTAATACTTTGTAGTTACATACCTTCTGTCATAACATCCCTTCCATTTTTCTAAGAATGAGAAAACTAGTTTATCGATTAGGGACAATATTAGAAAAACAGGCAGTGACTGGATGACAGAATCAGAACAGTTTTTGGGATTTTCCCAAACAATGTATTTGTTTTCCCAGATCTGTGCAGCTAAAATAAGGCAAATTGAGATTTTATCTTTACTATAACATAACACTTCCACATTTCTCTATCCAAAATACCTGGAGAAGGTCCTGGGCTATTGAAACTGGAATCTGCTCACTAGAAATATCTAATTTCATTCAGTTCTGACCCGTTTTTCTGACATGAGATCAGCTTATGAAAATAAACTGACTTGGAAATATGATTTTGAATGCAGAGTGTAATTGCCCCTGTATCAAAGTGCTGTATGGTACTTATTCTTGGATTTTCATATGTTGGGAGAATAATCTCTATTGAAAGTGCAACAAAATTTGTGGTTTTGTTTCTTCTAGTTCAAACACTAGCTTAATTTTAAATATATGTGTTTACTATTCTTCATAAGAATGGTTCCTTTTGTTGAGACCTATTAAGGCAGCAAAGAATATTAAGTAGAAGAAAAATAAAAATTCAGCTTGTAAAAATATCCAATTTTCTCAGCATCTTACGATTGTCCTTATTTCTTTTAATATAGAATAAATGTAGCAACTGTATTTGACCAAAGAGCAGCACTGGAAGGTGCTAATGGAGAGAAAAACATCTGAGTTCACTTTACCTGATGACTCCTAGTAGACCTCTAACTGCTCATAAAGATTGCATGTGAGCAGCTGATCTTAAGCATGAATTTCTCAGGCTTAAAGCAATTCTGAAATTATTTTATTGCCACTGCAGTCAGACATAAATCAATGTTTGTAGGAGACCCAAGGAGATTTAGCTAACTGTCAGGAGAGGAATCTTAGGATCAAATAACTTGGGTCTGCTGTAGCCAATAAAGTTCTATCAATTTTCACCAGATGAAAACTGCCCCTTTTTCACTTTTTTTTTTTAATTTTTTGTTTAAATAAGGGTAGTAATTTCCTCTGTTGTTATTGTAACATGAATGGACTCTTATTGAGTTGCTCACTAAAAGTTTTATAGCTAAAGTACTGTGAGTGTTTTCATTATAAATGGGTATCATAAAACTCTATAACTTGCTTGTAAAAATTCTCTGCCAATAAAAATCTGGCACATCCAAGGTTGGTTCTGGAGCTAATTTATTTAAAATAATTTATTAAAATAATTGAACAGCCATTGTGAAGTAATGAATGTAGCAAACAATTCTATTAACACCTGGTGCCTCATAGTGCTGTTCTTAAAAGCAACAAAAATTTTGGAAAGAGAAATACAAGTAAAGCACTGAGTCAGTTTTGGTAACTATGAATTTAGACATGAAACATTTTTCTGAGCAAGTTACTGCGTATATTTAATACTTTATATTATAGAAATATTCTACTGCTATAGTGTATTTGATTAGTGTACATATGATTCAAATACTGCAGAAGCCTTACATTTTAGAGAGTGGATATTTTTTAGGCTAAACTGACTGGCACCAGTGAAATGAGAAATGTTTGCAGGAAAATTGTTTGCATAAGGATCTTTAGCTTAAAAGTGCTTGCAAAAATCTCGTATTTAAAATGAGAGAAAAAAAAAAGCACAACGTCCTATGCATGTCCATTGCTCACTTTCTCTGCCTCTCTAATGTAACTCTGCTTTCTACTGTGGTTTCCACTGTCATAATTCGAGAATAGAGTAGGGTTGTATTGTGTGGAAGTCATGATACAATACACCTGGCCAAGAATTTTAATTCAATGAGCAAAGTTGTATGTGAAATTACAGTAATAATAACAGGAATTATTAAAATTATTAATTAAATCTACAGCATAATTAAGGGTTCAATTTTTTTGACTTGAACAAATCCAGAATTCTACCAGGAAGATTATCAGATCATTTTCCTGAGAGAGGAAAGACACTGAAGAGTTAGGTTAGGTGATAATGAGTGGCTGTGACCTCCATGTTGCTCTTTTTGGATACAGACCCTTTCTCATTATTGTAATAGAAAAAGAGGGTCCTCTAAAAATGCGGTGTGCATGAGATTTTTTTTTTTTTCCTTGTGAAGAGGGACACTAAGTTATACTTGAAAGTAGAAACCATGGTGTCACACCAAAACCTAAATCATACAAAGTAATCAAACATGTTGAAAGAGTGTCCTTGTTTTTAAATGGCAGGCACCAGGTGTTGGAGAAGATAGCCTCACACAGTGAAGTGTCTGTGACATTATTTATTTAAAAGTAGATGACTAGAGCATATTTTTTTCAAGGAGCACATCTCATTTTCTGGAGTGCCCTGCTACACATAACCTGGAGCCCCTGTTTGTTTACAGGACTAGTTGAGGTGGGTATTTTTCCTTTTCTCAGACTATGACCCCCCAGGGTAAATAAAAATGAGGGCTATGTGAAAATGACTAATGTATGCTTTTTCCTTAATTTAGATTTCAGGTCCCAGTATCTTGTTCAGCATTCTTGTACATCACTTGACAGTTCCTCTCATCTTGTTGACAAGTCCTTTTTTTGGGTCTGTGTGGCTTCATTTTAATGGATTTCAGACCCCAAAATATAATGTAAAAAGCCTTATCCATTATTTAAAAGAGACAAGCATGTACTTTCTGGAATTTGTAATGCAGATGCAGATACCAAGAAAACCATACAAATAGGAATAGATTCTTGCTGCTTAAAAACAAGCCAGTGTATCCAGACCTCAAAAATGTAGGAGACAAGAACCTGAAAAACAGTTGGTGTCATGTGTCACATAATTTCAAGAATTTAATCTTTATCATATGCGAGCATAAGTAGTTCTTCCTTATTCTTACAGGGTTCTGACTCTACAGTAACATAGTCATTATTGGGATTGTTTGACAGAATAAGAGAAAGAAAATGTAACGGATGTTGAATGCAAGGGTCATTGCAAATGTCTTTTTTTTTTTTTCCACCAAGCCACTGTACTCATTTGTGACCAGTGATTTTCCCTCTCTTTTACCAATGCATCCCAATTCTGTGAACACCTTCCTGCAGTACAGATAACTTCTGCCTAACTGGAGTGAATTCCTTTGCAGTCTCTTGTGCTGCCCTTTGTAGCCACTCAGTGTTTATCCTGTAGAAATGGAGGGATATCACATTGGAGGAGTAGATCAGGAAAGCTGAGTTTATCCTTGGGTGTTTCACTTCTGCTTGTGGAGAATAGTTTGAAGCAATGTAAGCTGTGTTTTATGCGAGTGGGAATATGTGAATATTGCTAGGCTAAGAGCAGTGCAGCGCCTGGTTTCTTTTATCAACCACAAAAATACTTTAAAGACTATCTTACCCTTCATATCAGTCCTCAATATTGAGGGAGTTCAAAGCCAGCTCTTCTCTTATCCTTGAAGCAAAGACAAGAGAGAAATATGGACCTTACTGATTTTGTCCATCCTTTCTGTAAAATGACTTATTTTCTATTATCTCTTTGACAACCATTTGTACTTTTTATCTGCAACAAACGTAGAGCATCTCTGAGTGCTGAGGAACATGAATTCTGAGGGGCAGGGCTGTTTCCTCTTGGTTTCATAGGGATAAAGGGTTTGCATAGAATTTATCTTTTGACTCCTGGACAGTCCAGAGTAAGGAACTTCTTATTTCATCTTGCTCTGCACTTTGTTTCTCCCTGCAATATTGATGTAAGGCTGATATTCAGGCATTGCCACATTTAATGCATCCTTCAAGGTGATACAGCCAAATGTCTTTTCTCTTATGCCACACAACAATATTCCAACATCCATTTTACACTTCCCTTGATGGATAAACATCAGAAATAAAAAAAACCTGTTCATCAGCTTAACCACATCTGAAGGAGGGAAGTTGTAAAGGGAAGCTGTTGTCAAAGCTGCTGCAAACCAAAGCACATCTCACTGCCAGTTTAGATACAAAGCTAAAGTTATTGACAGAAGTTTCAAAGCTGCTGAGTTGGGAACTGTTCAACCTCTATTCAGCCCCACACTGTTCTGTGATGTACACAACAGAGCTTATAAATTAGGTGCTGTGGCCACTGTTGTACAGCATTAGTTATAAAAATCATTGCAGTTTTATTCACTGGTCACTGCTGCCGCCATGGAATTGTTGCAATAGTTTGGATTATTTGGGATTATATTTGGGGAAGTTTTAATGGCATCACTTTGTTACTATAACATCTCTCTATCAATTCCATTACTCAGTAACAAGTCATCAAAATAGCAGTATATGGGTTCTGCTGGATGAATATGATAATCCTCCCTCCTTGCCTCCTTTCTCAGTTACCCTCCTCATCCTATAAATTTTAATGTGTTTGGGTTTTTATCCACCTTTTTATATTCGGTTTGCCCTGTTAATGTTCATTTCTTCACCTACATAGTTAACCTGTCCTAGCTTCAGGTAGGAGGTGCTATTACACAGCATGTGTGAAAGGATAGAAAACACACAGCTCTGATCTATCAGTTCTTGACTGTTGGGTGCAGCCTTTGATTTTGAAATTCTCCTCTGAGAAAGCTGAGATTGTTTAAGGAGTGACCCCTTTTATGATATTTTTTCCACATTTGCTGCCCTACCTCTGGATCTCAACATCTCCATTTTATTCTTCTGTAAAACCGCTTTGAAATCTGCTTGTTCTTCTTACCAGAAGCACCCAGATTTGGGCTGATAGTGTTATCCATGGATTTGACAGAAACCTGTAGGACTTTCCAGTCTCACCAAATGACTCTGGAGATCGATTTAGAGAAGACAAAAAAAAAAAAAGTTTTGACCAAAAGTTTTACCAATATATAAGGAGCATCTGAATGTTAAGTGAGCAAGCAGGGAAGGTAGGGTCAACAGGATGATCATGCTATGAGAAAAGGCCTTCCGCATTTTTTACAAATGAACATAGACATTACTAAAAGTAAGGAAGGTGATGGGTCTTGGTTCCCAGAGTGACATGGAAAAACTGCCTTAAACCCCCTTGTGGAAAGCAGAGAGTTCAGATTGCTGTTGTGTGTAATATTTCAAATCGTGAAGTCATTAATGCAATTCATCCCAAGTTCTGTATTGTATCTTTAACAGATGCTTAGTTTTATTTAATATTTTAGGAGGTATACCTTATATTCAGGTATACTGAAGAAAGAAGGCTGTTGCCCCAGGACTCATTCATTCCCATTGTAGAAAAAGAAATTATTTCCTTTCAGAAGACTTGATCTATGCAGTAACATGGTCACACATTTATTTTGTCACTTGGATTAAGTTTCTACAACAGGGCTATGCTCATAAGGATGTAAGTTCCTGGCATTTTTCCAGTTATCAATGCTGAAATATTAGTGATCAAGCATTTACTGAACACCATTCCTCAAATGCAGGGGCTCCACAGCTTCTTGTTGCATTCATGGAATTCATTTGTTTGCCTTATCTGGCTAACTGGTTCTTTTGTATTGCCAAGGTGATGAACAGATTTGACATTTAGCTGATTACTTCACCAAAATTAAACAGAAAACAGGGCAGCCGTCCAAAGTTCCTTTCAGTGTGAAACCTAATTATAAAAATGCTTTGAGCAGCAATTTCTTTTTGGATGTTAAAGTGCTTTTATTAGATTGTTCCCCTGTCATTTTAAAATTTATTGCTAGACACTTATAAATGGGGTTGCCTGCTGAAGTAGAATTATTTTATTTTCTGTATTGAAGATGGGAGTAAAAACTGTATGGAGCAAGTTTTAGGCTGAATTTTGTTAGAATTTTACATGTTTCTGAAAAGGAAGGCGAATAAGTAGTCTTGGCTTTCACAGACTCAAAAAATGTAATTTATCTTTGTGTTGAATAAAATTGTACCTGCTTTTTAATTCCCAGCTCAGCAACTCATAATTTCCAAAAGCTATTAATTAGCAAATAATGAAATCAAATATGTGATAGAAAAATTGAGTACAGTCCTGTATTGTTAGAAGCTTGTATTATTAATGTAGATTTACACAATTACACATGATAGAAAAATCTAACCATGTACTTCTACTTGTCTTTCATAAGCCATTACCTGTTCTCAAACAACATAAAAGTACTCTTAAGTCATTAATCAAGGTCATTGAATCTAAGTTGGCCAAGTGAGTTTTAATCAGTAAATTTAGAGCTGAAGACTGAAGTGGATCTTAAAAGAATTTTCTTGTGAAGTATTTTTTCAATGTTTTGGAATATGTTTAACTTTTTATACTGCCCGTTGTTATTAGCATCCCTTGGACCCCAGACAAGGTGTGATCTGGGGAGATTTCAAGGTGACAAAATTGTGGGGTTTTGCATATGATATTGTCTAGCACACTTTGGGTACTAAATCATGTTGTGAGGACATAGATTAATTCTTGACACTGAGACCTATTAATATACCTTGAAGCCCAGTGAATTATGTGAATCTGCTGTTTCAAGCTGTAGAATTCTGCCACAACTAGGAGGAAATATTTTGCTGTAGGTAGATTAATGTTGAAAGCTTGTCAAGAAAAAGTTTAACATTTAAAATTTATTCTTTCTCTTTTTGCCAGTACTAGAGCTTCTACAATAAATACCATTTGTGATCTGAGGAAAAATAGAGATATAGTTTTATGGATTCTTTTATATTTATCTGTGTTACTAGGGTTTCAATGATACAGTCTATTCCCAATTAAAAGCTGCATCCCAGTGAATAACCTTACAGAGGGTAATTTTTACTCCTATCTATCTGAGAGCTTTTCTCATAAAATACAGTAACTGTCAGTGCTTATCAAATAATTTAATTCATGCCCATTGCAGGATAAGTAATTAAGATAACTCAACATTCTGTATTAATAAATAACAAAAATGAGAATAAGAGATTTGCTAAATACCCTTCTTGAAGATCATGGGTAGGACTTAATGTGGATATTGTGAGGAAGCTTCGAGTGGACAGAGAATGCAACAGAGCTAAGAGCAGGTGTACAACAAAACTGTAGGTTTGATTTTTGTTTGAGTGTTGAAGTATATTTCAGTACGAAGCCTTCTTAACTCCTCTTTGTATCTCTAAAGTGTCCAGAGCTGTGAGTGTTTAGCCTGGAGAAAAGGAGGCTCAGGGGAGACCTCATTGTTTTCTGCAACTCAGTGAGCAAGGTGGGAGTCAGCCTCTTCTCCCAGGCAGCCAGTGACAGGACAAGAGGAAATGGCCTCAAGCTGCACCAGGGAAGGTTTAGGCTGGACATCAGGAAAATTTCTCCATGAAAAGGATTGTCAAGCTTTAGAATGTACAGCCCAAGGGAGGTGGTGCAGTCACCATGACTGGCACAGCACTGGGTGCCCTGTCTGCTTGACAAGGGGGCGTTCAGTCATAGGCTGATCTTGGGGGTCTTTTACATCCTAAATGACCCTTTGTTCTAACCACTTGCCTGTCAATGTGATAAGTTATTCAGGGCTATGTTGTTAAATGGGGAAACACATTGCTGTTAATTTGAAAGTTCACAGATTATGCCCCTGTGTACAGAGAACACTCCCTAGCTGTGTTTTGTTGATAACAATGAACCCAGTGGATGTGCCCTGTTGCTGTCTTTCATTGTGCCAGTGGGTCTCCTATAATTTAAACCAATATGTGTATTTATGATCTATCTGCCTGAGCTGTGTAAGAACCCTTCAAACCCTAAAAGCCTAAGTTATTTCTCATTTTTCTGTTTCCATTTGAAGTAGCAAGGGATGTGTGGTCCTAGCTTTAATATAAGTGCTGTGCAAGCTCATCAGGAGCAGCTTGGCCAAAGTCATCTTAAAAGTATTCTTTTTGATCCCGTCTTGGTTTTGTGACAATTTCAGGAAAAAGTGGCAAAAAAAAAAAAAAAAAAAAAAAAAAAAAAAAAAAACATGTTTAACCCTT
>VWZU01013000.1:239847-290103 GCA_013397095.1 Sterrhoptilus dennistouni
AGTCTGTTTAGACCTTAGTGCACACTCAGATTTGAGTCTTGTAGTAGAGCTCAAATGAGGCATAGTAGCAATTGCTTTTGCTTATCAGAGCTTATTTTTGAATTCATGTTTAACTTCAGATGTCTGTCAGAAAAGACTTTGTTGGACTGAAATTGATTTCACAGAAACATTAAGGCAGAAGGAACTGCACGACTTTTGGCAGGACAACAAACTCGTATGCTGAACTCATTTGTATTTGCCAAACTGAAACTTCCTGTGACATAAAGGCCACCAAGTTTAAGTTATTTTTGAAAATAAATTGGGTAGTTTAGTCACTGCCATGAAAAGACAAATGGAAAACCATCTTTTGCTGAGGTGTCTTTTTCTGCCTCGGCCAGCCCTGACACCTCAACCGTAAAGGGGGCACGGCTTGGTAACAGGGTGAACCTCACCGACCCTGTGAGTTCTTGTCTTGCTTGAAGGAGTGAAGCAACGATGGCAGGAAAAAAGAGGAGGCTGTTCTGGGTTAACTGCTGGCTTTATTCATCAGGGGATCTGCCCCAGCGGACACCCCTCAGCAGAAGCACCAAGGGAAAAACGAGGGAAAAGAATCTCTTTGAACGCCCGAATGCAACACCTTTTATTGGGGGGAGGAACTCAGGGATGGGTCTAACTGGGGACAAATCAGGGGCCAAAGGGGCATGGCTCTCTGGATAAATGACATACATTGTAACAAATTAATAACTCAGGTGGGGAGACAGCTGAAGTCTTGTCCAATCACTTGGGGTTTTTCCTGGAACTTTCCAGACCTTTGGGAGAGACCCCAAAGTGACAGACAAGGCCCAGGGGCTGGATAACTTCTGACTGACATAGAACTGGGGTTGGGGTGAAACCAATGAGGGTGGAACATGGGTGCACGGGGCAAACCATTATAACTTATAAAAATGAACTTAATACAAGGGACAAATACATACATAAACTGATAAAACCAAACCTACACCACTACAATCTTTGATTACAAAAGTGCTTCCTACAGTATTTCTAACTTGTACGTGTTGTTTCTCCATAGGTTGATGGGATACTGTGCCTGGCTGACATCCTCACTGACACCAGCCAGTCTGAAGCTACTCATGCAGAAGCAGCAGCAGTAATTGCCCAGATCACATCTCCACATCTCACGTTCACTCAGCATCTCAGCAGCTTTCTGGAAAATATGGAAGAAATAGTGACAGCACTTGTCAGTAAGTTTTCTACAGGACTTTTTTAGTCCAGTTAAAGTAACAGGTTAGGGCATCACTCTTTCATTAGAAATATTCCCCAAATGATCTTTACCATACTTCCCTTAACAGATTTAATAACAATTTTAAATTCTGAACCAGAGAATTCTGCAATTATATAATATTTTTTTTTACTCCCGGCCACATGTGAATAGAATTTATGCATATTCGTAAAAATAATATCTGTGTGAAAATCTATATTGAGCCTCAGAAAAGACTCAGTAAAGCATCCTCTTGCCTGATTTTTGTCTGTAAAAGAGGAGTATTGGGAGCTGCTGACTTTACGCCTGTTGTATTTTCCAAACTTGCTAGAACTCAAGCTCACCTACATCTGCTCTTGTTATGATAATTCAGAGGAAAAGAAAATAAAATATCTGTCTTTCCTGTCTAGGCCCCTGATCCATGGTAAAATGAGATGATTAAGATTTTCCTTAATCTGGGTCAGTGAAGAGACTTTAGAAAAAGAAGATGATATTTCTCATTGCTTTCTAAAGAGAGGAATATCTTATTTCTGGCCCTGTGCTCCCTCCCTCTCAAATACCAGAAGCTTTCCTTCAAGTATTCTCTTCTCTCTAGTCTGGAAATTCAGTTTCTCAGAGCTCCACTACCATTTGGGTCTTCTAGTTTGATTTCTCACTTATAATAGATCAGTACGTTTGGAATTTTTTCTAGTGACCCCAGTGGTTACAGTTAAACTGCAGCACTTCCCTTTGAATGGATGATTTTGTGTTTGGTGGGGTTTTTTTTAAGAACAAAAAAAGCATAGTACCAGTGCTTGAGGATTCTGTGGTGCCTGGGTATTATCTGAGATGTATTTAGGCATTCTTCAATAGGCCCAAACAGAACTAGTGATGCAGAAATTAAGGGAACAATTTATTCCTGATGTCCAGCAAAAAATGGAGAAGCTTGTGCCCGACACTGCCCTGAATCCAGCAGGAGGAATTAATCTGTGCTGAACTTGGTTCTGTTTAGATAGCAGCATCTGATCTGATTGGTTTCAGATGATTTTCTTGGTTATTATGGTGTACCACAGTCAAGGGCCAATCTGAACAGACTATCCAGAAGACATTAGCTGGTGGATCATTTCCTCAATTGTTTAAGTTCCACAGGAATTTTAGTGGTATTAATATTCTGCCCAAGAGATGTAAGCATTAAAAATGAAACATGTATAACTTTGCAAGAGCCATTTCAATAATCACACACCAGTTTCCTTGTAATATTTATGACTCAGTAATTGAATTACTGTAATATGTTTAATTTTTAAACCATGCAGAAATCCCATTACCAGGTGATTCACATCTTAGTGAAAGTATGTATGTACAAGGGATTAAAAGGTAGCTCTCTCTTCAGCACTTCTTATTGAAGTTGAAAAACATGCAGGATGATTTTTGACTACAGAGAATTATATTTAGAGATAAGCAACAAGTGTATGTACCTTGTTCTAAAGAAGAGGATGGAACTATTCTCATATGGATCATTTACTGATAGCTTTCTGCCTCCTGTATTTAATTTTATTTAGTTATATCAGGCTTTATTTTGAACAACATGCAGTGAAATACTCCCAGTAGAATGGTATACTAGGTAGAGCATATCATTCATCAGAGTTGTAGTGAGGTGGGTGTTGGTCTCTTCTTCCAAGTAACAGGTGATAGAAGAAGAGTAAATGGCCCCCAGTTGTGCCAGGGGAGTTTTAGATTGGACATTAGGAAAAATTACTTCATGGAAAGGGTTGTTAAGTGCTGGAAAACTCTGCCCAGGGAATTGGTTGAGTAGCCATCCCTGGAGGTGTTTAAAAGCTTTGTCAGTGTGGCACTTGGGCTCACGGTTTAGTGGTGGACTTGGCAGTGATGGGTTGGGTTGGAGCTGATGATCTTTTCCACCCTAAACCACTCTACGATGTTACATAATTGACAAAATTAGGTTTATATTTTTTGTTTCCTTTTTAATCTCCATGTTTATGAACTTGATCTTGGCTAATAATATCACTATTGCAAGTTGCTTAAATATTGCCTTTAAATGTTACAATGAAGGAATGACTTTTATTCAGCTTATTTTCTGCATCCCCAGAACTGTGCCAAGAAGCCTCATCAGGTGAAGTTTTCTTGCTGGCTTCAGCAGCTCTTGCCAATATTACTTTCTTTGATACCATGGCTTGTGAAATATTGCTCCAGTTGAATGCAGTGAAGATTCTCCTGGAAGCATGCTCAGACAAACACATAGTGGATACTCCGTATTCCCGGGATCAGGTGAGGAATTTCTCTCCAAGCCACTGTCACATTTGTGTAAAAGTCAGAAGATTTCAGCACTGTGTCCACTTTGACGTATCCAAACCTAAGTTTATTTCCTGTATCTCTTTCTTGGTTCTTTTCATTATATGCCTCTTTCTTTATCTGCTTCAGTTCCTCGGTTCCTTCTTTGGTTTTGGTTTGTTGTGGTGTGTTTTTTGTTTGTTTGTGGTTTTTGTGTTTCTTTTTTTTTTTTTTAAATTAGCATTATAAAATATGACAGCTTTAATGTAATTAAAAAAAATTTAAAAAGTTGCAGTTACATATATCTAAGATAGTAGAATATATAGTTTTTCATCATGAAGTAGGCCAAAGAGTGACACAGAGACCCAGACAGGTTTTGGAGTCTCTCTTTGAAGGGATTCAAAACTTGACTGCACAGAGCTTTGAGGCAAAGATATATATGGAGCCTAAATATACAGTTGTCAGTTCAAATATGAATTAGCTCCAAAAGCTGAATCAGGACCGGATCCTCAGCCCATTGACGTCGGCGGGCTTTGGACCAAGTCCTGTCTGCCTGGTAGATGGTTTGCAAATTTTTATTGGCGAAAACTCCTAATGTAGTTTTGCCTTTCCCTTTCCTTCTCACCACTATTTTAATTTTTTTTTTAGTAAAGGGACACAGAATACTGAATGTCTGTTCTAATGCACAGATGAATTATGGCAGGCTTGAGATCCTCACTGCCACAAAAAGCTTTTTTCACCCTTAACCAGGAGCCAGGCCATGGAGATTAAGGCTCAGTGGACTCTAGAAACTGATTATTGGTGTTCTAGAGGGGTGATTAGGGCTGTTTTGTATTATACTAATAACACTTACTATTTTTTTGGCTCAGGACTGTGCACAAAAATATAGAATTAAACCATAATTACTGTAGTGTTCTTTGGGAAAAGTCAGAACTATCAGCTGTGGTGTTTAAATAAATGGCTGTATACTATTACATATGTACAGTCCTTCACGTTTTTTTTTTTAATTCCTCCTTTATGCTCTCATAATTTTGATTTCCTTATTTCTTTATGCCCTCATCTGAATTCTGCTGTCAGCTGTGAGTTTGCAGTTTGCTCTGGGGGTAGCACAGTAAGTCACTTCTTGTTCTGATGAAGGTAGATATTGAAAGAAATACATATGACTTTTTTTAGGTGACAGGCTAGTTCCAGGCCCTTTGCAGCCTGCAAGCTGCAAGTTCATCTCACTAGCTAGATGAACAGCAAACTGAATGGCTTCCTTCTGAGAACTGAGGAGATTTCATCCCACATAACCTCTTAACTTCCTTCTCAGAATGAGAAACTAGAGCAGAAAGGGTGATGTTCTTCTCTGTGTGCTGCAGGAAGCTCCTGAGCTGACTCCTCACCTCCTGCAGCAATGGGAACTATAAAATCCTGCCTTGGGGTCTTCTTTTACTGAGCACTGAATGTCCAGGTGGAATCTGAGTGCTGCTCAGCTTGTCTTTAAGAGCTGCCAGTCAAGGAGTTTTGGCATTGTGAAAGCCTTAAGAGAAGTCTGCCTTCAAATTCTTGAACAAGTGAGGGTTTGACTCAATTGGTCCCCTTGTTTCAGTCCTGTATTTGGGGGTGGGGATGGCGTCTGCAACTTACAGCAGTCTCATGGAATATTTTTCCTTTTAATTTGCTTTGTGCCTAGTTGCAATGAGGAAAATAGACTCAGTTGAAAAGAAAAATAGCACTACAATACTATATTTTATAAGGGCATTATAAATTGCCATTTTTTCTGTTTTTGACTGTAAATCCTTTTAGGTAAGCAATGTAGTCAGTATCTTTTCCCAGTATATAAAATATTATGTCCCAGGAAGCAGACATTTGCCTAGGGAGATGTACACTAAAGATGAGTAGGTTTGAAAAATTTTTGATTTTATTTCAGATTATGAAACAAATGGGTAATACATTTTTATAGACTGATGTCCATTCTGAATGAGCAAGTCATCTTGGCTAGTGAAACAGATGATTTGGAATTGAGTTACACTAAAAGTTGAAGCATTTAAACAAAATAAGAAGATTCATAGGTGATACAAAATATAGTCTGAATATTACAAAATTCTATAAAAGACCCCTCAAACTTAAATGCTCCATTTTTCATACAAATATTTAAGTAGCACTTATAGAAAGCTACCTAATATTTCTAAATATATTACTAGTTTAGCATTAATACTGACAAGAAAATTCTGCTCTGCTAGACTGAAATGTGGTTTACTGTAAGCCAAAACTGGGAGGAAGACAGTTTTCCTGAAATAATGGGAAGGAACATTGAACTTTGTTTTCCTTTGTGCCATTTTACCTCACCTCAAATTCACAGTATGTCCTTCTGTACAGGACATAGAATTATTATTAGTTATCACCCTCTGTGATGGTACAAACAAATAACATTCTGCCTAGCAGTTAGATGTTGGATACAATGTGTGTTGCCTACAAAAAATATTTTACTGCTTAAGCACCTTAAAAATTGTGCCTTTTAAGTTCTGGAAAGCTGTTTTGTGCAAATGATAAGAAACTCTTCCTGTCTTCGCTATCTGAAAACCAACCTCCTCCTTCTTTCAGTTCCCAGGTACTGTTAGATTAGGTCAGGAAAGAAATCTTGAACTGAGAGCTGGACTTACTGATAAACAAGATTATCATTGTCCATTTTATAGAAGCATCTGACTGTTTCTGTAGCCAACAACATTATGTTGAGATTCCCTAGTTTTGTAAAAAAAATAATTGTATAAGAATAAGTGTTTTTTACTTTGAAGAAGCATCAGAATATCCTTTCAGAAGGGTTCATGCCTGAATTCAGCTGGGTAGTACATCTAGTCAGATGTCTTAATGGAGTTTAAGCTCTGTCAGAAGAGGGGTCTAGACAAACCCCTTATCATTTAGGATCTTCTTGACTTTAACCATCATCTTAGACTCTACACAGAAAAATATGAAATATGTATGTTTGGGCACAGTATGTTTATGTATAATACCATTTTTCTCTCTGCATTCCCACTTGTCTCTTCAGTGTTGCTAGTATTCTCACCTTACCTGTGAAGTTGTGGAGTTAGAGCCTAACACCTTCTGATCTACTCTTATTCAGGCAGACAAAGAATTAATGTGCAGTGAAACATCCATTTTAAAGTGGTTATTTTTAGGTCTAAAATTGGTGAATTATGTTTCAGAACTGTTTGAGGTGGAGAAAGATTTTTAGACTGAAAGGAAAAATTGGAAATCGTTGCTGCTTTTTTTCCTAATAAATTCTTTCCCATTTTCTTGGTATTTGGGAGATGATGCTGGTTTTGACACTGAGATCTTCTGTGTCATTTAAGATTTTAAATACTTAATATCATTCCTCCTCTAGGTTCCACATTCTTTTCTCTGCTCTTCACCATTTTTTCCTTATCAGGCATCTGTGTTTGTTTTTACTGTCCTTCCTCACTTTTTTTCCCCCTCTTAAATGAAGATTGTAGTGTCAAAAGGAGACTGGAGAGAGATGTTACTTTAATATAAAGAAGTTTTGATTTTTAAGTGTTGCTGAACCCCTGGTGAATGACTTTGAGAATAATGTTTTTAATGAGAAGAGTTCTTCTAGCTTTCTTCTGAAAATTCCCGTCTGTATGAAAGGAACTTGCAGTCCTGCTTCTCAATCTGAGTTTCTTGAATTCTGGGGAGTTTATTAACAGAGCCTTTACATGTGGACAAGGTCACAAAAGGGCATCTGCACTGTTTTATTGGACAAGTCTCTGTTAATATCCAGTTCTGACATTAGTACCATGGTCACTAGATATGTGGTTGGAATTGCCTTGTCTCTGAGAGGCCTGACTGTGCACTGTGGTTGGTTAATTGTACATTAAAAGTGTGAGAACCTTTCCAGTATTGACTAGATCACACAGAGAAAGCATGATTTCAACTAATATAGCTAGAAAGAGAACTGCTAAATTAAAAAATTAAGTTATTTTAAAAAGCTTAAGAAATCAAGAAAAATAGCTGCTAGTAGGAGATGCAAATAATGAAAATTAGGCCAAAGTTACCTGAATATCTGAATTTTAACCGCGCCATATTAATGATATTCCAGTTAGTTTCCTATGTTAGATTGTAATAATTTTCCTGATGTCTTTTGTTTCTCTTTTTAACTGTTTATCTCTGTCTTTTCATGCCCATGTAACCAGAAGTAATAAATAACGTTACTGACTGGCATTATATGGTCAATGGTATGGATTGTTATATTTCAGGGGTCCAAACTAAATGTCTATCTTAAACACTAAAATTTTTGAGTCAAAATTCCTGCTTACTTAAAATTCTGCCTTTCATATTTTGGACTCTGTGCAGGATAAGTTAATGTGCTCCCACTTGCAAAGAAAGAGGTTCAGCTGGAAGAAGGAAATCTCAGCTCAGTTGAAAAACTAATTTGTGTTGAAAGGTTAATTTGTGCTCTGCTCTGGGAAGATCAGATCTCCTAGGCGCCTTTGGCTGGTTGAACCTGTTTCAAAACATGAGAAGCTTTTCAATGCCTTGAAGGAAGTCTGAGAGATGGTTATTCTTTCTCCCCCACTCCCAGGTTTTAACCTGAAATACAGAAAACTGGCCACTGGCTCAATCAGTCCTTTAGTTCTATGTCCTGGCTTATGGGATGTGCTCTGTGATCCATACAGGTGCATATCCTATGTGCTTCTTTAAAACAAATAATCTGAAAACCTGCCCATTCTGCCTATTCCTTATCTAGATTAGTCAGCAATAGGAAGTAACGTAAATAAAAATGTTGTAAAGACTTCTTTCATTCCAAAATGTAAGTTCCCTACAGCTTTAGTCTCTGTTGCTCTGCCTCAGCACGCCAAAAATACAGTTCCCTGGCACAGTGTCAGAATAAATGTAGACTTTACAAGCAGATCATGTGTCCAACCACTGTTATTAATTTTGGGGGATGTTAGCTTCTTCTACTCATCAAGGTGTATTTATTTCCTGTTTTCAGGAAGGAAAACTAAATTCCCAATCACAAAAATGGCTATCAGAAGCAATTGGAGTTATTTTCTATTTTTAAGCAATATAATGTCCCAAAGAAAATTTCCAGAGGTTTCTTACTGAAGTTCTTCTCCTGACAGATAATATCTTGAAAGATTTTTTCTACCTCAGCTTGCTGTAATGCCTGTTCCTGATGCTAAAAGATGCTAAATGCACTCTTTTGCTGTCTCCCTGTGGATGGATCTTGAACTTTGACGTTCAGATGATTTTAAATTGCCTTCAGAAACAGAGACTCTGTCTTGCTTCTGAGTAGTTTTCTGGTGCCACTTTGTTTCTGAAGATGGCTGTCTGGAACTTTGTAGACACACTGTGATTTATGCTTATGTCATTTATTTGACTGAATGACAAAATGCTCTTATAATATGTACAAAAATTAATATTGCTTAGCGATGAATCAGCCTTAAAGGAGTAATTAACTAAGAGAATTAGCAATTCTGTATTGATCTACTTTGCCACTCTATTAAATTACTTGCTAATTCTTGTTTTGAGCTTGTGTCTTTCTTTTTATGTCAGGACTGTTGATAAAAGCCTTGAGCAGTGTGCCTTTTTTATCAATAAAGGTGTATTAGCACCACACCTTCCACATGTGTAGACACTTCCCCCTCCTACAAATGAGATAAGGAACTGTCAGTTGTGGAAGATATTGGCCCTTTAGCTGGCTAAAATGTGTGTTTTCATCTTCCAAATCCTTTGGCATCTTTCTTCCTTAGTAATTAGTTTCACAATAAAAGGGACAAACTTTCTTAAATCTCCCACTAAAAACTTTCTGAGGGAAAGTTTTTAGAGGAGCCTTTTGTTTCTTAAGTGTTCTTTAAGTTTAAATCTCTTTGATAACTACAAATTTACACTCTCTTATTGTAGTAATAAGAGTGTAATAAGTGTATCTTACTTTATAGCAAAGCATTTGTATCTAGTTTTCACTTCTGCAACAAAGATTCAGTACCTTTGTACACTGGTTGATGAGCATTAGTCACCACTAATTGTTTAGAAAAGTTTTATTAGAGTGTTAGTAATTACATATTTTAGCAAAAATCAATTTCCAAGGTGTTGTTTGAAGAAAACTATTTTAAAAGTTCGTAATTAACTATGTTTTTTCAAATTTTAGTTGCCCTTGAAAACTGAAAATCCTACAGTTCAGGGCAAAACAGACTAGAGAACTTAAAAGGGACCACCACTCATAAATTCAATATGTGTGAAAGTCTGAGGGAGTGGAAGGGGAAACTATTTGGAAATAGAAACAATTTTTGAATTATGAAATATATATAGAAAAACCAAAAAGGTCAACACTTCCAATTTTATAATAATGTATGATATTGTGACTAAAGATGTATCTGTGTTCAATATCTGTTTACCTATTTTGCTTATAAAAATAGAGATTTTTGATTAGATTTCAAATTAATTTCCAGGGCAACTGCAAGATTAAGATGATGATGCTGTGTTGACATTCGAAAAATATGAAATAATGCCGTTATTTTTTCAATTTATTTATTAAAAAGGGAAATTTTCCAAGGACCTAAAGGCACCCTTCCCCCTCAAATATCCCTTTATACTCAGTTCACCAAAAAAAAACATTTAAAGATGAACCTTCAGAGCTTCTTGATTTCGGGCATGTTTTTTTTAATTTCTGAAAATTAGCTACTTAGCCTCTTGTGAAAAATCTTACTACTCCCAGTGAAACGTGGATAAGACATTTGATATTTTGCCAAGTTGGTGCCCCTTCAGAAGGTGCTAAAACATGAGCTGGTGTGAGAATTCCTTTCCTGACGATTTGCCCTTTCCTGTGTCTCACTGCCCCGTGGTTTGGGTGTGTAGAGACAAGCACAGAGAAACAGGCAGGTGTTGGGCACAGGAGGACCCCTGGGGGCCTGTTCCTCTGCTTGTTTTTAGCAGTGCTACTCATGACACTGACCTGAATCATCCCATCTGATGGCAAACTAATGTCACAGGCCTTCCAGGGCCTGAGGGAGACAACAGGGAACATGGAGAAGGGTTTTTTACAAGGGCAGGTAGTGACAGGATAAGGGGAATGGCTTTAAACTGAACAAGAGTAAGTTTAGATTAGATATTAGGGAGAAATTATTTGCTGTGAGTGTGATGAAAAACAAGAACAGGTTGCCCAGAGAAGCTGTGGATGTCCCATCCCTGGAAATGTCCAGTGCCAGGCTGGATGGAGCTCTTATCAAGTAGGAGGTGTTTCTACCTATGACAGAGGTTGGGATTACATGGTCTCTAAAGTCCCTTCCAACCCAATCCATTCTATGATTCTATGCTGATTATTTCTTGATCAAGTGTATTTTTCTATAGTTTTCATTGGTACAGTGGATTTAAGTCTTCCAGATCACAGAAAAAAACTGCAGCATCCAGGTTTATCAGACTCTTGCTCTAGAGAGGCACCTGCAGTTCTTGATGGATTTAGATAGCAGAGAATGGAATGTGGACCAGCCTGAGTAAGTCTATCAGAGAGCACTGCTAAAATCCAGATATTGGAAACACCTAGATCAAGATCCACCTCCAAAGCAGATCTGATTAGTAGAGATACAGGTTCTGAGGTAGGGAATTATACTGAATTCCCTGACAAAATTTGCGTAATACCACATGTACAAATCCCACAGGTCAAGGACTGGTGGGCAGTTTCTGCATGTTCCTTCTGCATGGTAAGATGGCTCTGGTAGATGACCAGGGCTCCCGTGTCCTGCTCTTCAAGAAGTCTTTTTTTCTTGCACTTTGAGTTGACCACAAGTTCATTTTATGTCTTAGGAGTCGAGAAAAATTGCAAGAATCATAAATTTTGTCAGGTGCCAGTGCTTTGTAATCATGGAGTGTGCTCTTTGACAGGGTCAATTACTTGAGCAAGTAATAATATTAAAAATTGAAGTTGAACAGTAGAAATTCCATGTTAAATATCTGAAAGTCTTTCCATTATTTCAAAGTTATTTTAGTTCTGAAACAGGTTTTGGTATCTATTCTTTTCCAGTAATTTTCAACTTTGAAATGAGGCTTAGGCAGCCACTTTTATCTGTATCTGTTTATGTGCTCCATGTCTCACAATAACTTCTGAACTGGTTTGCTGATTCAACAGGACTTTCTAGCTAATTTTGAGACTGCCTAAGGTTTTATGAAATTGGGGGGCAGAAAATGGTAGAAGAAGCAAAGATAAAGACTGCAGTGTAAGCCTCTCTATCATTAGAGAAAAAAAAAAATCTACAGTGGGAGAAAACCTAATGGAAAACATCTATTTATGTTTTTTGATCAACACTAAATCCAGAAGAGATGAGACTTCATTAATACCAGTGCTCACAGAAGTGTTATTTCCTGAAGCAAATTGAGTCTACATTTGTTTGTGTTTTCCTCTAGAGAGCTCATCCTTAATAGGAAACTTCCTTGAACTTTGGTTTGTATTACTGAGGAAATTTTCATGTAAGTTGCATGAACTTTAAAATAGGAAAGTGTAGGGAAAATAGAGCATTTAAAGTCAACTCTTTATTCTGATTGCCTATTATACTTTTACATTATCCTATTTTGTTACGTTGTTTACATCACAGGAAAATGAATTTTCTTGGGAAAAGAAATCTGTCCCTATGGAGTGAGATAATCTATGGCTTAACTACCTTTTCAGTCCTCCTAAGATTTTAAAAAATGGTATAGGTAGAACTTGATGGTCATTGATCAAAAGGGTGTTTTTTACACCCCTCTGGAGAATGTTACATATAAACCCTCTAAGCTAGTCCATAAATATTGGCAAAATATGGGGCCCACATAATCGACACCAAGGAAGTAAAGTTACAACCTCAAATAATTTTTTGGTGTCAAAAGACGCACACAACCTATTTTTATGTATGAAAATACTTATTAGACAAAATAACTTGAAGCAGTGGAATAATTGGCATGTATTCAAATTGTGGTTAATTGAATTCTTCATCTGTGGCTTAGAGAGCCACATGGGGTACAGATTCTGCACAGAGGAAGCAATTTTCATTAACGGGATATAATTTAGAATGAGAAAACATATACACTCTGCCTGCAACACAGTTAATAATTAATATGGAATAAATACATAGACATACACTGAGTTACCATATTTCTACCTGTCACTCTGTAGAGTTTCAGCAACACATTTGCATGCTAAGTAAGTATATTTATTCAGAGAGATGACACTGTAACACTACCTTCAAAAGTGGAGGACCTTTTTGTCACAGCATCAGAAATGAGTCACCCTTGTTTTTAAAATGGCAAAGTAAGATCAGAATGGTGATTTGATCTCATGCCTCCTTACATCTAAGAAGTTTGCTGGTTTCTGAAGCGACACTGTGCTGTTAAAAAGCTGATAACCAGTTCCAAAACTGACCATTATTTTTGAGGCTGGTCAGTTTTCCTGAATTAGATTAGAGAAAATTTAAAACCTCTGAAGAAAGAATATTATTTCTGTTTTGCATTCTGACCATCTCTAGCATTTATTATTTGGTATCTCACATATGTTGCTAATATTGGGATGTATCTGCATGTAAAAAGCAAACTATTTGAAGGATTGAGAAGAATGTCTTGCAGGATGTGTGAGAAAGTATGTGAGGTCAATGAAGGGATTGGCTGACTGAAAACCAACAGCACCACAGGGTCCAGTCTCTGTCAGTGGCTTGCTGCATCACTTTAAGCAAGTTGAGTTACACCTAATCTCAAAAACAGTTAGGGCTTTGGGATAAGAAGTCCTGTGAATCAAGATCTCAGCGTGTGTTTGTGCATGTATCAACACAGAATGTGTTGGTACAAAGCCTAACCATGGTCTTTGCCTCTGGAAAGGCATAAACAGAATTTGAAGTCCAGTTGCTTTTGGGACAGTGTCTTGACATGCACACAATTCTTGACTTCAACAAAACTGGAAAATATCCCTTAAATATTCCCTTGAATCAAAGCTCAAAACTCCAAATCTCTTGCAAGGATTTATTAGTGTTCCACCTGAACCAATTCAGTGCAATAACAGCACTCCCAAATATTTTCCATATTTCTGCCATATTTATTTTATGAACCACAATGATATTTAGTATTACTGACTTGCAGGACTAGACTTCATATTTCCTTCTCCTTTTAAGAACAGGTGGTAACAATATTGGCAAACATGTCTGTGTTGGACCAGTGTGCTTCAGAAATCATTCAAGGAAATGGTATGTATTTTAGCTGAATTATGTTTTTTATTTGTTTCTGGAGAGACTAAGTAGATGGAAACGTAGTACTTACAAGGTAAAGGAGAAAGGAATCACTAACAAAACTTAATTTTTTGCGTCCTGTCCCTGCTGGATATTGCACATTGCTGCAGGGTGCAAAATGAATCTTGGGAATGGTTCTACACAACCCAAATAAAATGCCACTGTTTTAGGAAACTTTGCATTTGTGACCACATTGCTGGTGTTCTATGTGTGTGTTCTATGCTCTAAGACTTAATCCTAGCTGAAAAGCAAAGTAGTAAAAGGTGTTTCAGCAACCTGTATTGTGGTAATACAGGTAATATTGTGGTAAGATGTAAATGCATTCTTAATACACCTACCAGCAAATCCAAGGCGAAGCAATACAGTAAGATGGGTGCCTTTTTTTTTTTTTTTTTTTTTTTTTTTTTTTTTTTTTTGTGGGAAATACTAAATTGCAGTGAAAATTTGCATATATTGCTTTGCTAGGCCAAGTAGGCCTAACTCATGCTAAACACTGCAGAGGATTGTCAGGGCCGATGTCATCAAGTAACATTTGTGTATACACTCCGTCATGGAATTTTACAAGAAGCATTTTCCCCCTGGCTTTTGAGAGGGGTTGGCACTCATCCTGTGTGTAAAATCTTTGTCATGTCTGCCTAATGTTATAATGAGCAGGTGCTAGTCAGAGGCCACATTCTGAGAAGGGTCTTTGAATGCTGGAGAATTTAGGTACTTTCTTCTCAACTCTGACTTTTTTTTAATGTTGATTGATTATTATCTAGCTGCATGGTTCTGATGATAATTCTCTGAATTATTTATGCAAATGTTCTAACAGTTCAAATCCTCTGATGC
The DNA here is from genome assembly GCA_013397095.1 of Sterrhoptilus dennistouni. Classification (NCBI taxonomy): domain Eukaryota; kingdom Metazoa; phylum Chordata; class Aves; order Passeriformes; family Zosteropidae; genus Sterrhoptilus; species Sterrhoptilus dennistouni. The sequence continues at coordinate 254,404 of VWZU01013000.1, forward strand.
TACCTGATGTAATCTGAATGCCTAATAGCATATGGAGTCTAATAGCACATAATTGTCTTTACACTTAAAATAATCTAGAAAAGAGAAATCATCATCTTTTTTTGTGGTGCTACAAGAATATCAACTCCTACAGCCAACAATAAATTAATGAGGCTGCTTCGACATGAGTGACATTCTCTCCTCTGGAGTGAAGAGTTAGTCATGCCGTAAACTTCAAGAAACAAAATTCCATAATTTCCTTCATTAAAGGATTCCTCATTCTAAAATACCCTTTAGCAGTTTGAGAAGAAAACTTTTAAAGGCTTGCTTAAAAATATGTAAACAAACAAACAAAAAAAATCACTTTATTTGAGAGTGAAACTTCATTTAGAGACCTATAATATGTCACTACAAGTATTTCAGGTGGTGATTACCTCCAGATTAATTTAGAAAAAAGTAAGGAATTACATTTGGTTGACTGAAATAAATTCGTGAAATTTAAAATACCAACTTTTACAGGAGGAAAGACTGCATTTTCTAGTTCCAGAAGTTCTGTAGCTTCCTAGTGAAGACAAACTCATGCATAGATCAGGTGTGCCTGGATACTGATGTCAAAATTGCAGCCTTCATTTATGTATTCTCCATGCCCTTTTTGGGCAGTGGCTGGTTTGCATTAACCCAGCTTTCCTTTTCCCTTCACCTTTTTGCACTGATTTTTTGTGTTGGAGAGTGGATAACGATGGCTCTTGCATTCTTTTAGGCATTCAACTTTTAATGGAAATGCTCTTTGAGAGATCCTCCTCAGGAAATCCAGCAGAAGCTGCAGCTTGTGAGCGAGTCCAGCAGAAATCTGCAGTCACCCTGGCACGGCTCAGCCGAGATCCCGAGGTGGCAGAGGCAGCCGTAAAACTCAGCTGTAAGGATGTGTCCTCTGCTTAATGGCACTGCAAGAGGGAGGAACTGCCAGCCAGGGAGAAGCTCTTTTTAATTTCTAGCCTCACTTGGTAAACTTTCTGAAAGATATTCCCTATAGAGTCTGTCCAGAGGATGACTGAGGAGATGGAGCTAAATGAACCTCTGGCTCGTTTCCCAGAGGAACCTGAGGTGCAGCATCCACTCAACACGTAGCTGTGCCTTACTGTGCCAACTGGCACTGCTGCCTCCTCCATTCCTTTATGTAAACCCTCAGGCAGGATCTGTCAGGGCACAGAAAACTGGGACCCCAGCAGGTCCAGATGTGATGAATCCAATGGGAGGGAATGTGTTCTTTGGGTAGGAATTTTTTAAGGGTGTGTGGGAGGATTGGTAGGGAAGAAATAGAGGTCACAATTTCCACTCTGAAACTACAGCAGCAAGTAAACCAAATTTATTTGTTTATGCTTTACAACTATTAATTATGACTGCTCTGAACTGCATAGCTCCATGGAAAGTCCCTTAAGGATTTGCATATCATCTTTGCATTAGAGATCATATCTACTAAAAAAAGATAAACATGATGCATCTGAAAAATATCACAAAATAAGAAGTTGTTTTTCTAAATTATTTCTCTCTTTTGTGCACTCAGGTATTCCTCGCCTGATTAAACTTTGCAGATCGCCAACAGAAAGAAATAACAGTGATTCTGTTTTAGTGGCATGTCTGGTATGTACATTTTAGTCTTCCTTTCATGCTTATACTGGAAAATTAAGGAAAAAATATCCCTTTAGATTTCAAAATGCACAAGTATTGCAGAAATGTTTTAAATTCATGTCAGGGTCTCCTACTTTTCCCCTTAAGCATAATCCTGTACTCTGTCAATTATTCATCCTTGGATTGAAGATTTAAGCATATAAGAAAAAATGGCTTCATCTTCACATTTATTGGGCACCAAATTTTTTCCTTGAAACACTTTGGAATTTAAGGATTCATTAATTCCTAAATTCCATTCTGTGATTGTTCTATGTTTGTTGAAATTAGCCTCAAGTCATGAGTGTGGGGGTGCTGGAATTGTTTTTAGGGTTTTTAGTTACAAGTTTAGTATGGTTTGGACTTTAACCCCAGCTAGGTAAAGCTCCTGTCCTGGAATGTTCTTATCAGAAGTGGATAAGAGTTTCCAAGACAACCTAATCCTCTGCCTGGAGTTTGGTCATCCCATTGTCTTTTCCCTCATCCCAATGCATCTTCTCCCCCCCCGTCCATCAATCTCCCAGGCCCGAAACCTTCTGAGAGGTGTCGGACAGTGGTTGGTGGATCGTCCAGAGACCCCACCCCAATTTACCTGATTTGTTGAAGTTTGTGTATTGCATTTGGCATTAGCCACCTTGCTTTGTTTCATTGGTTTTGCAACTTGTGCCCACCCCTGAGACTTCTGGTGAACAAAAACCCCCTGCTGACCAGCTCCTGGGTCACTCTCCTGAGGCACAGGCCTGGGACCAGGGACTGCCCNCACGCAAAGGTCCTGTTGAGGCGTGTCAGAGCTAGCAGGGTGGTCCAGCCGAATGCTGGGCTGGCCTGAGAGACAGATAGGTGAAGTAACACATGAGGGTAGCAGCCCCTTATCTGCACTCACACCTATATATGAAAATATTTATGTAAAGCATCCAAAAAGGGGAAAAGATATTTCTTGCTTCCACTCCAATCTAATTTTTTGTTCTATTTGTGTTACCAAGACAATATAATGCCCAGCCAAGGAGTGGGCAACAGAGGCTTAACACTTTCTCTGCTCAGGAGAAAGATCCCATCTGCTGGCCCTGCACTACATGGACTGTGAGCCAAATGCCAGGGCTGAATGGTTTCACCGAGCATTCTGTGCAAGGGCTCTGGGGACATGGGTGACTGAGGGTTTGGAGAACAAGCTCTGGTGAAGGAAGACTGAAGAATATTGTTTGACAGTGCTTTACAATATTAATGCTATTTTAAATGTAAAAGTAAAGCTCGGTTATTGCAGCTTGCTCATTTAAGCAGGTCTCATTCAGGATGAAGAAAGTATAAATGTGAGCGTAGAAAATACTGTGATTATTCTTTCTACATGCCAAGAAGACTTGTTAATCTTGTGTGGTTAGAGCAGAGACCACAGAGCTATGGCAGCAACCCAGACTATGATTTTTCTGTCTCACTGAAGTTGTTGCTGCACATTCCTTGAATCCATGCCTATTGCTTGAGACGTTACCTACCTCCCTGTCTCAGAAATTCTCCTTCTCCTGATATTTTGGTAACTGCCTGAAGATGTTTTCTGATAAAAATGTGGCAAAAGCATTGTCCTTGAGACACAAGCTGCTTCAGGCTCTGATAGGTATTGTCACTGGTGTACTGAGACCTGCTGCCTCAAAATAATTGTCATTTAATAACTTTTCTTGAGGGAAGATTCATCTGACAGATGAAGACAGTAAGGAGAGGTTACCCCAGCACAGTTCAGTTTTGGGTTCTGGCTGTTATTTAGCTGTGGTTATAATGGATTCCTGCAATGAAGACATCACCAAACCTGACTGCTCTGCAATGATGCTGTTTTGTTTTTCTAGGCAGCCTTGAGGAGACTAGCAGTTATGAGTCCTGATGGACTGGAAGATTCAGATTTTCAGCAGCTGGTAAAGCCCAGACTTGTGGATTCCTTTCTGCTATGCACAAATATGGAAGAGAGCTTTGTATAAATGGGAGCCAAAAAACTTTGAATAATAATGAGGATGATAGGTATGCAGTAAAATAACACATGTACAAATTTATTTTGGTTTAGTCCTATTGTTATTTATGACTTATTTATTTTAAACCCATGAACATGTGGTTTGTCAGAGTAAAGGAACTGTATGAGAAAACTTGTTACTGTGGTTTACCAAGTTAATTTTTTATTGTATTTTCCTGCCAAGAAACACAAGACCTTATCATTGCCATCTAACAAAACGTTTTGTTTAATATAGTTGAATTAAGGTAATGAAGCCAAGAATTTGTTGCTCTGATGTTAAATGCTTCTAATGATGTTTTATTACTGATTTTTTCTGTAGTTAGGACATTTTGTAGGTTTTTAAAATAAATGTTTTAGCCTCATCTGTATTAGGAGAAAAATAATCCCAAAAGCTGCAAGTATATACTTTGAAATGAAAGGGACGTTACAGTCTAAGTCCAGTTCTTAACTCTTGTTATTTTTTAATAAACTTATGTAACTGAGAGAAATAATTCCAAAAAATATTCAAATACTGGCTTCAAATGATGCTGGAATACATTCTTAGGCTGTATAAAGATGTTCTCAATCAGAGGATACACACTAACAGAAAGATCTTTCTTTACATTGACTGAAATTTCCTAAAGAAATTAATATAAATCTAGAAAAGTCTTTGATGGTGTGTGTGTTTTATCTCATAATGTGAGATTTTTCCACCTATGATTTAAAATCATTACACAGTGATAATTTTTCTCCTTTCCAAGCCTTACAAGAACTGGAAGTGCTAATGTCCAGGCATGTTTTTAACATTCAAGCTACTGTTTTTGTGAAAATTTCACACCTATGCTAAATAATCTGAAGAGTTTAATTAATTGTAATTTGAATTCCCTTTTTTTTTTTTTTTTTTTTTTTTGTTTTGGTAACTAGTTCTGTATTTTTAAAACTTAAATGGGACTCTTAGGAACTCTGGAAGTCAAGAAATGGAAGATAACCTAGATAAGAGACGTGATTTTGAAATCAACTTTTTTCCATGAACATTCTTCCTAATTCTTGCTTTATCTTTTCATTGACATATATTAAAAATTACTCAACCAGCAACATCTTGGTGGTGTTTGTTTCCTTAACTTTTCACAAAGCACTCTGTAGATGATGAGAAAAGGTGTAATTTTTTTCTTCATGGCTTCCAAACATTGCTTTGGATCATTTAATGATCAGCAACTTCAGGGTACTAGAATATCTGCCAAAAACCCCCCACATTCCTTCCTTACTGTGCTTTCAGGATATATTAAGCAGCTAAAGTCATTAATGTTTCTTTAGTGTTATGTGGTGTTTAGGTGAAAGGCACCAGGAAATTGTGAAGCAATGGTTGCCTTTCACATTTACTGTATATGAGAAATCTGTCCTGCTTCAAGCAGGGAGACAATAGTGGTTATGTTTTTCTCCCTTGATCATACGGGTTAAGGAGTCTCTGCCTTAATGCCTTTCTAGAGAGCTCTTAATTTAATATGCTCTCTCTTGGCTGAATTTTAAAACCTTACAAAACATACAATGACGTCTGTCATGAGCACCTATTCAAGGAAAAGTGTTGAATCAGATGTTCTAGTAAGCACAGAGATGAATTCTGCTTTTTTTTTGCTTACTTTGAGACAGCTTCTTAAATTTCCAAGATTATTAAAATGTATGGTACTGTGAAGCTTTAAAAATATTGGTGGACTTTAATACTTTGCTCACTAAACAGAAATACATGTGTCAGCCATGGATGTCTTGGTATAAACTAATTAATACATTTCATAAAAAACTAATCCAAAATAAAATCCTGTTGCTATCATTCTGATAGCATGACAATCCCTGATAACACACAAATTCTGTAGTGAATTTCTTTACAGAACCTCATTGTTGGCTTCAGCTAACACCAGAGATGGAGTAGGGTTTATCCTATAATAGGTAAATTTAAAACCTCATTTAAAGAATTTTTTCACACATGCACAGTGAGCTGAAGCAGCTATTAAGAAAATGCCATCATGACTCATAATGTTTTAATGTCATTTCTAACAGGTCAATCAAATATTCAGTAAGCAACTAATTTGCTCTCAAATACAGTAATGTGAACCCACAGTGTTTGAATTTACTACAGATTTGCAGCAGAGAATAAAATGAGTCCATAATTCTAGGCCCATATTTTCCATTTAAATGTGTTCATGTTAGAGATGTGGTTGTTGATCTTACAGAAGAAAAGTACATTTATGTGGAACTCATTTGCAGCAGAGAATAAATCTTGAAAGAGTCATTTCAGCAGACCTCTTGTCACCTAAGTGTCCTCAAAACCATTTTAGCTAGGTCTGACTTTTTACCTAGAGCTGTGCATTTTATTTTTGAGAAAATAAACATACCTCTAACTTTTCCTCTCAATTCAGTTGGAAATAATAAGGCATTAAAAATACTGATTTATTTTTCTCATTATTTCTGAATGAGAATTCTGGATTCTGGATGAATTCTTGTTTCTAAATGTTTGCTTCAAAAGTGAATCTTCAGCTTTTAAAAAAACAAACAAGAACAGTTTAAGCCAGAAAGAAACATTTTTGCTTTCAAATATAGTAAGAAATAAAATATTGCATGTCAAGAAATTTTCACTAAAATATGCATCGTGGTGGCTTAATCCTTGGAATCTCTGTGCATATCCATATACAGATAAGAGAGAGAGTGGAAAACGTGTAATACATTCACAACTCATTTGTGTGGAGTCATTGACCTGTACAGACTGAATGTAGGTTAGATATTGGTTTATTCTTCCTGGAAAATGAATGTCAAACTTCTTAGAAATGTTGTCGTTTCACTTAAATTATTCTGAACATTTTCAGTTTTGTATGAGATTAGAAATGCTTAACAAACATGGAGTGAGCTGCAGGATTCTTTGTAATTTTGATTTACACTCCAGCAACTTTGGACAATGTCTTCAAATTTCAGCTTTAGTTTCAAACTGTTTACAGATATTCAGGGCCCAGATGTTTCATTCATTGAATAAAGTTTGGTTTTTCTCAGTTTATTGTGTACTTGGTACATGAATCACTTATGTGGAATGTTGCTTGTCTGACTTTTTCAGTTTAAAATAGTATTTGTATCTACAAAGAATAAAATAATGTCTTTGTAAATTGCATACCTTAACTATTTTTTGGGTTGCCTGTTAGTATCCAAAAGATTACTTCATGTGTAGAGTTTTCCCTTTGTACAAGACTGATTTGGTCTCTCATCTGGCTTGTTCCATGTTTTTGTGTTGACCATCTTTTAAATAACAGCAATGAACAGTCAAAATAATCTTGGCTTTTATATTTTGAGGAATCTGCTTTGATCCTCAGTTTAAATTTATATAAAATTTAATGTATGTAAAGAAGCCCTCTAGACACTGTAAATTATCCACCAGTGTTCTCATTTTTAAGGGGAGGGGAGGGAAGATGGCATTAAGCATTGAAAGAAAGGTCCAGAGTGAATTTGTTAATGGGAGTTGGAAGTGCAGGGCTGGTGGGAAGGTGGGTGAAAATTTCAGCCCTTGACAAGCTAAAGAACTGGGAACAAGAAAAACACAGGGTCATCTGTTCATCTCGTTACATGTTTTGTGGAGACCCTTATCTCTACTTTCTGGCTTGCTCTTGGATCTCAGTTTCTCTTTTTCCAGCTGCGACAAATTTATTCCTCTTGGGAGTATATTTGTATAATTGCTAGTTATCTAACAGGAGAGAGTCACATTCCAAGGTCTGGTCCTGCTAATTGTTATATTGATAAGGTTTTTGCTGAGAAACTAAGTAACAGAAATGCCTTGTTAAATAGATGCAACAAAGATCACCTAGAACAGAAAGAAATGTTTATTCTTCTTACAACAAGGAAAGACCAACATATCCTCCAAAAACCCTGAGAGAAAGCACCTTATAAGGTATATTGCCTTATATTTTCATGTTTTGGTACTTTTACAAGATGACCTGCTGACTAAGGGTTTATGAATTGATCAGTTGTCAGCCAAATAATCACTGAATCAGAGAAATAAAAGAAACCCACTAGACCTACAGACCAAATGCTGGAAAATCAAAGATTTTTCTCTTTCATTTTCAACAGCCAGTCACTGACTTTTTCTTTTAATGGTTGAAGTGTGCCTAGAACCCAAAGAAACCTGTGGGAAACCAGTGGGGCAAAAAACCCAGTAACAGGTAATGCTGCTAATTTGCATTGGAAAGAAATTGAAAAGGATCAAAAGGCTTAAATGATGTGAAGAAGGTGTGTATAATGCAGTGCCTCACCTATCACTGTTATGATCACCTGTGTTACAAATCACTGCTCATATCCTCTTTTCTTTAAGTTTTCTGGATCACTTCTGGGTTTTAGCCAGCTTTTGACCATGTTCCTCACAACATTTAGAATGTTACCTAATAATGCATATGTTTTTTAAGTGATCTACTTAGTCTGATTTATTTTTTTTTGTACCCTATATTGTAATTTTTTTTATAACCTATATTGTAAAAATTCCTTTTTTGAATAGTTCTAAAATATAGCAATATATGTCTGTTATGTATGCTCATCAAGTGAGACAAAGATTATGATAAATCAAGAAGGCATATCTCAAAGGATCCAGAAACAGACATGTATCTTTTCACTTGCGTCAAAGGAATAATTATGGGCCCAAATGATCTAGGGAAATCTTATTTGCTGCTTCTTCTGACTTCTATAAGTCAGTGTGCTCGCACTGAAGTAAAGAAGAGCCAGAGGTAACCCAAGGTTTCCAGGATCTTGCTAGATTAAGATGTGTAGAGGTGTATTTTATACCCATAAAATAAATAAAAATAAAATCTTACAATATGAAACTATGGGTAAAACCCTTTTTTTTCCAGAGCAGCAATTAACACAAATCAATGATTTTAAAAGTTTATCCTATCAGTAGAAGAAATTATCATGTGCTTTATCTAGGGGGGTATTATGTACTCTTTGAAGTTCAGATCTGCAAGCATAGTCCAGACCAGTAATTTAGGTCCTTTCTGTAGACCACAGAGAGAAGTGGCAGTATTTTCTCTTTAAGGATGACTGCCCAAGACAGAGAGTATACATAGTACCATGGGGCTGCCTTTTTTATCCAGGGGCTACGGAAAAATAGTGCTGGTGATTTCTTTGAGGGAGCTGTCTAAACACCTCAACATCTGACTCTTAGCTCAGAACAGGGGAGATGAGTTCCAGGCTCAGTCTGGAGACAAATTGGAGGCACTTTTTCAGCTGGGGTTTTACATGCTGTTTACAATTTCCCTCAAACCAGAAAGCTTTGCAAGATCAGACATTTCTTTTGAAATGACCAAGTTGTCATTTACTTGTTTGGTATGTGCTAACTGAGGACTTCTGTTTGCCAGTGTTTTAAAACAAGGACCAACTCATTGATCTCATCATAATATTTCAGATTATAGGTTTCCTATTACAGAAAAATATCTTGCGTTTGAAAAAGAGGGAGAAGAAAAATGAGTCATAGGACACTAAGAACTCCAAAGTGAGCTATGCTGGACAATATGCGAAACACCACTGAGCTAATCAATAGTATTGCACATGCCAGTAAAGCTACTGCTCACCAGAAAACAGGAAAAAAACCACAAATCCCCTCAAACCCAGTTGACCTTCTTTCTCAAAAGCAATCATCTGAGCTGGAAGAAGAAGAAAGGACACTTCATGACAAGGCAGAGCCTGGAACAAAGCAATGTCACAGGTGAGACACAGATATATGAGGACTATTTCCAGGTGGTCCAGGCTATCCTATAGGAACCCACGCTGGCTTGGAAGTTGCTTACTATCAAGACCACTGCTAAACCCTTGCAGAGAAGTCTCTGTCGCTGTGCTTACTGTGGCTTAATTTTTCAGCTAGCAAACATTGGGAACCCTTTCTCGATTGAAGAATATGCCTTCCATCACTGTTGCAGATGATGGATGTGTGGTAGTTCACAACTGTGTTCCTTTCTAATTTTCTCTAAGCCTTTCCCTCTGATGTCACCAGATTACTGCTCCCCTCTAGAAGGGGTTTGCATAGCTTAGTATAAGGAAAAGCTACTGAGAGTTCAAACCCAACATCTGTGAAACCAGACAGTGACAGTTTTACCAGATATTTGCAGGTGCTGTCTCACTGCTCTGTTGCATCTGCATCAAGGTAATCTCTTGGTCTAATATCTTGGCTAAAATTTTGTCGGTTTCCTCACTTGCACTGTTATCACCATCACACGAACATTTTTCCTCAAATCTTATCTATTTTTCTTTTTTGAAAGCATCATACTTACAGTTACCAACATGTTGGGTAGTGCACTCAGATGGAATTTTTGTATTCTGCTGTGACAACCAGATGAATGTTCATGAATTTTTCCTATTCTCATTTTTGTGTCTCTTGCCTATGTAGGCCAAAAACTACAGGAGTGAAGTGTTCCTCTCCATCTTTTTGTACAATACTGAGGTCTCTAAGATTGTTTTCATTTGAGACCAGGTAAAGAGAATTTATTTTTAAAAAATATTAAAAGAAAGGACCAATTCCTTTGACAGTACCAGTATGGTCTTTTCATTTGTGACCCTTAGATATTCCTTGTGTGCAAATGTCTTTGGAGCTTTTTTGCAGTTAATAATCTGACATGGCTGTAATAGAGATGCCTTTTGTGTCCAACGCCTGTTCAACTGCAGCTTTCATTCACTACAAACAGCTGATTTCAAACATTTTTTAATCATTTATACTTCTACTGCTTACAAGCTCATCTGAGAGCCCCTTTCATGTGGCAATACTTTTATTGCTTCTCATACTCAGTTGAAGTTCTGCCTTCTTCATTTATCCTTTGATCATCTTTTTAATTTGATCACTTTTCTCATTATGTATCAATAAAATGTAGCTGTTTTAACTCAGATTTAAGTGCTGTAAGTTGGTGTGAGAAATAATCAAAAAGGCTACTTTAAATTATATCATTTCAATATGGTTTTGGTAGAGAGTTATTATTGACACCAGAATCTCAGGCTTTAAGTATTTTGAAATAGTTCTCAGGTACTTTTGAGGTATAGTGTCTTTCACTAAAGAAGTATAGATATATTTTCTAAAAAATTTGCTTTCTTAAATAGTTGTTTTTGTTTGCTTGGTTTTTTTCTAATTAGAAATGTTTCTATTAAACTAAAAAAAGCCTTTTGCAAAAGATTTTACCAAAGAGGTTATTATATTCTGTTTTCTTCATGATATTTCATGAAGGTTTTATTCCTCTTTTTACTTTGAGTCCAGAAATGACAGTGTTATCAGGGGAAAAAAAATCTATTTCTACCCAGGGACTATTTTTCCAAGCAAGTGACCAAATATCACATCCTTGGTTTTACTTGCAGCACTATGGTGGTTCTATGCTGCAGACTGAAGGTGTTTTCTGTGTGGGAGGCAAAGGGGCAGGAAATGTATGAAATACAAGCCAAAGTGAAGATCTTGCTGAAAGTGCTTCCTCCTGTTGAAGATTCAGCCAAATCCTTGTCATTTGGAGACTGCTCCATGGCCCCTGTGGAGTTCAGGTGTCCACTGCCTTCACTCAGTATCCTGTGGGCTTGTTTACTTTTCATAAAAACCTTGAGTGGTAACTTCTCTCTGTTCCCATCAGGACAGCTGAGAGCTGCAGCCCTGTGGATAATCCTGATTTTGTCTGCATACCTCTTTTTTTCTGCCCTATTTGTAACACTTGCCTGCTGAAGAATCATCTTCCTTACTATCTGTTTACTCATTGCAGGCTTTTCTGAAATCTAAAAAAACTGCACTCAAACTCACCACATAATTATTTAGTTTCTTCTGTGTAAAAGCAGCATTATTTTTGTAATCCTAAAGCATTTTCTGGAAAACATAACCAATTTTGTCAGGGACAGTTGCTCCTATTATTCTCCCCATTTACATACTCTTGTCAATAAATTGCTTTTAACAGTTCAAGTAAAAATCTTTCTTCAAACTCAACTTATTTTTAAAGAAGAAAAAAAATTTCAAATGTTTAATGTGAAAGTTTGTTTCTTAAAGAAATAGAAAGCAATTAGAGAATCATTTAAAAGGAGACAATTGTCACGTAGCAGCCCAAGGTTTTGCCATAGACTGCATTTTTCCTTTTTGTTGAGAAGGAGTACAGTGTTGCTATTGTTCAGTTTCATGTTAGTTCTGGCTGCTATTCTACAAATCCCATGGACAATAGAGTAATTTAGAGGCCCCTTTGCAGCCGGGTGGGAAAGGAATTGCAACAATAATGTTTTAAATATTCTCTAAAAAGTGCTTGATAGTTTTTTAACTTGTTCTGCTGACCTGATCCCATGCATAAAGACATTTTTAAAAGTCTAAGGGATGGATTTGAATCTTATCTCACTTCCTAAAATACTTAAGAACCAATTTTCCTTACATCTGTAATGTCTTGAGTCAGTTAACTGGTTTAATCTGGGTGAAATCTGAACGAGAGCAAGTAATCTAGAGACCTGCAAATGAACCTTTCTGCAGTCTTTAAACCACTGCTGAACTCATCAGAAATATATGATCCTTATACACTGTTATGCATCCAAACTCTCTTCCAAGTCTTAAGGGGTGAGTCTAGCCAGAAAGTCAGCTTCCCTCGGGGCCACCTGGTAAAGTGACAATAAAAAGCCACATGGAACATTTTCTTGCCCTGGGAACTTCCGAGAATTGATTTTGTCCTCTAATATTCTTTAGAAAATATAAAATATGTTTCTAAAGAAAAAGATTATTAAAATCTCTTCAAAAAAACGAAGTTTAGACTAAAGAATATTTTCAGTAGCAGAATAAGGTTTACTTAATTTGGTTTTTCACATTACAATGTCCTGTGGATCTGAGTTGCTTGCAAAAGAGCAGAGTAAATTTTTTGTTTTATTTCATGATGCAGAGAAATATAAAGGGATTTATTAATTTTTAAAATTAAAAATATTAATTATTAATTAAAATTATTAGTTGTCAGTTGTGAGGAGTCAAGGTCAGTGTAAGGAAATTAATATCCATTGATGTTGCTTCTCAAAAATACAGATTTTGGCTGGAATTGAGTTTTCTTCTGATATTAATTTAAAAATATTTCCTTCCACATAGACTTAGTGTGCAAAGAAGAAGGAAAAGTACTGGAAATGCTTGTCTGGATGTAACTGACCAGAAGCATGAACCTGCTTCCGTGAAGTCAGAACTCCAGGCCTCATGGGTGACTTGTTCCCAGTGGGAGTAGAGAAAGATGTAGCCATGAAAATCAGGTGAACTGAAGCATGAGGCATCACTTTTCATGAAAGCAGAGGATAACAGCAAGCAAAAGATGAAAAGAATAATGGAACCCAAATCTTTAGGAAGGAGACACTACTGGGGCGTGTTGAAACTTGGGAAACAAAAGCAAACAAAATGTTGCAGGGAATGGTTATGAAGGCTGGAAAACTAACTGTAGTCACAATCGGGGTTAGAGTTACAATCAAAGGATCATTTAAAACTTTGATATTTATGAAGTGTCAAGTGAAAAGAGAAAAAAATTAGTACAACACTAGGTACTGTTTTGTATTAGCAGCAACATCACAATCGGCAGCTGATCTGCACGTGCCTTGGTTTGCAATAGTGGCATGAGCTCTGGAAGCTCATTAATTCATTGGCACAGATTAGAAAAATGGATAGATTCTTTCTCTGTCAAAACACATTGTAACCCAAAGCAAAAGGAGTCTCTGTGCTTTCGCAACTCATGATGAAGTGCAAACTGAGTTTTCAAAAGCTTCTTTTAGATGTACTTAAGGACTTGCTGGGGGAGAAGTGGTGACATCTACTGGAATTTTAAAACACTTCATCATATGTTTCCAAGGCTGCTAGTGAGACATATTTGGTTTAGGTCTAAAGTTGAATGAATAATGCAGAAACAATTTCTAGTTATATTTGTGCAAATTTGGAAGAAAATCTTCAGCCATCTTGGGGTTGCTTTTGGTGTCATTTCCTGCACACACTCAGAGTTATTAAACTTTAATCGCATAACTGTTGGCAGAAAATAAATGTTAAGCTCACACAGGAATACTATGAAAAGTGAATTTCTAATGTGCTTTCTGTAAGCCTGTGTACCACAAAGCTGATTCCAGGAGTTATGTTCATTAGACTGGAGGATGGAAACAATATTAAGTGATTTATGGGACTAACTGCAATTGAACAGTGAGTGTGTGCTTGGAGTAGCAACCCCTTACTTTAAAAGAAATTATAAAAATAATTCAATGAGGAAGGAATATGTGAAGGAAATTGTAACCCACTCCCCACATTTTGTAGTAAGAAGGAAGGAAACTCATCTATCATTAAATGCGTTCATTAAAAATTATTCACTCAGATCCATTTAAAGCATATTCTAACTTTAATCTCCTAATTTCTTGGGGCTAGATTGTGATGTGTCCTGCATGGCCAATAAGAGCGTGAAGGCTCTTCCTGTATCCTGATATAGGTTACTTGGACCTTGGGACTGGGCCTGCAGGAACAGCAGTGTTATGGATGTGCTTTCTCTCCTCCTCCCTGTGGAAGGGAGGGAAAGGAGAATAAGATTGCAGAAAGGAAACTATCCCTCTTGACTCAGAAATCCCAGCTTGCTGGGTTTGGATGAGGGTCAGGGTTTCCCAGAATCTTACTGCTGTGAGCCAATGAATAGATAATTCCTGCTGAGACAAGGAAGATGTAGGCAAATCTGGCCTGAAGGTGTGTTTTCCAGGGTTACCTCTGTGCCACTGCAATTTGCCTGTCCCACACCCTTCAGTCTATTCTTTATTTTAATCAAAGTTCAAAGACCTTATGACTTTACGAAGTTTGTGACATGATTGTATGATGATTGTGTCATTGATGCAATTAAATGTTGTTGAAAATGAGAAACGAGAGTTTTCCCACTCTCCTTAAACTAAAAGCCAAATTACCAAAGTTTGAAGTACATGGGTGCTTCACAGACTGGTCCACAGAGTTTCAGAAACTGTTTTACTGGGCTCTTTGCATTTTCAATTTTTGCATGCAGTTGACTAAATAAGTTGTGTGATTTCTGGTGGGTAATGTTAAATGATTGCTCAGCAATATTTAGAGTAACAGGCACAAGAATTGCCACAGGTAAAGTGGAAAATGTTGTTCCTATAAGTCTTACCATCCTTTTCCATTCTTACTAAGAACTGCTTCAAATATTACACAGAGTTGGTTCACATTATAGTGCTGGGTTTTTTTTTACTCTTTTATATCTCTTTTGTTATAAATTGTCAGATCTGTGAGAAACTTTCTGCAAGGCTTTCCACCAAGCTGTCCTTAAGGATTGTCTGCTGGAATGACAAAAGGGAACCATTTGCTGCTCATCAAAACGCACATTTACCTCCAGTCTTACCCTTAATTTGGAAAGTTTCACATGTGTGGAGATTTTATGTGGATTTTTCTACCTGTGAGCATACAAGCTGCTGTAATATTCTATTCTTGCAGTCTTCAGTTGGGTCCTGGGAATGAAAGGAGATCCCAGTCACCAGGGCTTTTTCAGTAGTGGGATTTGTTTTGCACCCTGTTTGCAGTGTGCTCTGGTTATGAGACTGTCTGGTTAAAGAGATCACGAGTGACAATCTCACTTACCTGCTGCTCATTAAGAGCAGTTTGGCTGTCAGCATTATGGTAAGAAATGCTGACATGACTCTTTTCTGACTTAAGGAATAAGTTTTTCGCCTCCAATTTTGTTAGTAAGTGTTGACTTTCCTGCACTATCTCTGATTTACTAAACTGACACTTTCTGTCAATATATCAGTCTCATTTAACTGGCCTGCTGCTCCCAAGATTTTCTAAATTTATCCTAAATAACACATTTTTAAGTGAAAAGAGATTCCCTGAGTCTGTATGCATATCCACATCCATTTCTAAACATTTTTTGAGTCTTTAACCTAATCCTATTGCAGACTCTCTAATATCCAAGATCCGTGGGCAAAGTTCTTGTATATTTACAATTAGTACTTTTCATAATTGCACTTTAGTGTATCACGTTGCTGCTGGGGAAACATACCTGTATGTTAGAAATGCCAGAAGCTGCCTGTACAAGGATGCTGGCAGAACTTCTGGCACAAGTTCAGAGCATTTTAGTACTACATCCACTTATACAAGCTGAAGATCTGGCTGAAGACATTAAAGCAAAAATGCTCCTACATTAAGCCAGTAAGACAATAAATGATTGAGGGTGCGAGTACTAAAATCTTCCCCAGACAATAGCACATAGTATCCAATTAATAGTTGTGGTAAATGCGTCTGAAATACATTCCATATCATTTGTGGCAAGAGTTGCTTTCAATAGGAGATTACAGAGAACTTTTAAATTAGCGGTGAGAATTACCATGAATAACAAGCTCATTATTTACTCTATTTTCATTTTGTTGAGTTATTAGTTGTACTGCCTGGTTAGATTTTGTGGATCCTTTTCTGTCCTTCCTGCACAAAAGCCCAGCTATGGAACATTTCTGAAAGCAACAATTGTGATTTTATAATGAACCACAAGAGGGGGGAGAATGAACATAAATGAAAGAACTTGATTTTAATGAAACAACTGCTACATTTAGGACAATGCTGTACCAATGCTGAATTTAGGCATCTTGTCCAGGTGTTGGCTGTGGAATGAAGAGTTTGAACTAATGGTGAGATATTTTTTCCTGAGATTCTTCTTTTCAGGCCTGCTGATTTACTCCTGAGCTTCTGTAAAAGCTGTGGGCAAACCACACTTCCAAATGTTTCTTGCCATGCTAAGTGTGCTCATCCCTTTCTTTATTGCCTTGATCAAACACGAACAAATGCTAATGAAATGATAAAAATAGAGATCTCTGTGACCTGAATAATCAGTTTTATAACTTCCTACCCTACCTTTTAATTTTTTCCTGCATTTCTACAAAGGAGAGCTCTAACTCAAGTAATCAAGGAATTCTTCCCTGGTGCATAGATGAGTTTTTGGTGTCAATACGAAAAATAAATCAGCTTACTCTTGTGATTATGGACTGATACAGGACTGGTGAATTTCTGAGTGGTTTCAGCCTATTCTTTAAAGAAGGCTCATAGTCCACTGGTCGTTGTGTGCAGAAGCAGCTCCACTGATGACAAAGCTGGGAGCTCCTAGAGATGATACTCTGGGACTGCTGAGACCATATGCCCCTGGATCAGCCCTTGGGAGAGGATGCACAAGCAGCTTTGGCAAGGAATTAGCTGCCTAATCCCAGGACTGTGGTGGCAGTTCCTATAGCCAGCTGAAGGGCAAGGAAGGAAAACAGATTTCAAGAAATAACCCACTCCACTGTCCACTTTCTTTTATTTCAAAGTGGCTAAAAGAGAAAGACAATTTTTCCAATATTTGGTCCTTTGTATCTCATGTTCCTGCTGGCCTAGGCTGTCAGTCCTCTGGGAGAGGGATAGGAAAAGAAGGATTTTACTTCCCCCCGGATTAAGAAAGAAGCAAAGCAACAATTATAACAGTAATATGAGGATGGTATTGCAGCAGGTGTTTGCAGCATGGCAAAGAAAAAAAAAAGTAGATTAGTCAGCAAACCTCAGCTTTTCACTGCAATTAATTACAAGTAGCTTAGTAGACTGTAACTCTGAGAGAACACCATGTAATGTTATTAGGCAAAATGATAGTGTCCTTAATTTCATGTTCAAAATCTGAATGGTTCTGAAGGAGGCTTGCAAAAAGAAATTAAGATAGTTATACTAGAAGAAGACAGAATGTTGATTACCAGCAGTGAGGTATCCAGATTTGACTAATGGCACAGTTATTGTATGCATAAGCCCTAATGGTGTTTAAGTGGTTGCTAGAATGAATGCAATTAATGTAATTTATTTGTCAACATCTAAACATTATAATACTCAGAATAAGATGGGAGGTCCCTTGCTTAACACATAATCCTATGAATATTTTTCAGTTTCTCTTTTCAAAAGTACACAAAACCAGTGACTATGTGGGGTTTTGTGTTGTTTTCTTTTTCTTTTTCTTTTTTTTTTTTTTAATTCTCATGTTTTAAGGGGCATCATGTACATAGCTGACTTTAAATTTAAACTGATTTTGTTTTATTTGGTTTCATGGATTTTGTAGGGATATTTTAGAATGTTTTAGTCTGCCTTGCCACTTGAAGACAATTAAGTTGCATCTATTCTACATGTCCTGAGTTGTTTTATTTAGAGAGGGATCCTTCTAGATTGTATGAACTACTATAGGGTTAACAGCAAATTGATTACTATCTTAAATTGTTTCAGTGATTGATGATAATCTATGCTCAAAAAAAAAAAAAAGAAAAAAGAAAAAAGGAGCCCCATGTATTTCAAATGTGAGTTTCTTTCAGCTAAAAGCTAGAATTAATCATCTTTGAGATCTTGTCATGCTACATCAGAGAACCTTGTGTTAGTGGAGAACTTCCCTAAGCGTACTGGGATGTAATCAAACTCTTTGAATGACACAGATAAAGCTTCTCATGTTTCTCATTGTGTGTCCATTGCTTTTGATCACACAGTTTTATAACTTTCAAGCCATTTTAATATTTTCATTCTGTGTTATTTGGGGACATTTTTTGGTGATTTTTTTTGTTTGTTTTAGATCTAAAGACCTTGCTAATGTCAGGTCTGAGAACAAAGCCCCTGTGGTGTTCTTGCTTGATACTTTCTGACTTACCCAAGGAGACAGGAGCATCAATCCTGTTGAGAGATGTTCTTCTCCATGGTCTGGTTCCTCCAAGTGTGTACAGCAGCTGTACTGCAATACTGTCCCCTCTCCTTGCTCTCATGTGAAAACCTCCCAAGCTCTGGCATTGTTCCTCGCTGACTCAGAGAGAAAGCAGAGTCATTATTCTCCTACAGATGAAAATTGATTGATATATTAGGGTTAATAGCAAACCTTTGTCAGCAGGCAAAACTTATCAGCTTACATTTCAAGTAAGTTATTCAAAGATATTGACAGGCTCTCTAAGCTACTGCTGCCCTCTGCACTGAGGACTGACATGGCAGGGCTGGGATGAGACACAGTTGCCTTTCAGTCTGCATCCAGATCAATTACCTTATTGTGAAGCCACCAGTAAGAGACCTGGGTTGTATATCAAACTTCAACATAAGTAGCAGCTGTCAAAGCCATCAGATTAATTATTGTTCATTAATCATTCCTTGTTCAAGATGGAAAACCCTTCCAAGTCAAGGCATAGAGAACTTGAAATTGTTGTTTAGAGCAGTGGACGCATTATTTGAAGTAGGTTTGTAGATTTCACAAAAGGTTGTTATTTACATGCTAAATGTTTTTTCATTGTAGTATCTCCATGCCATACCCAACAATATAGCTAAAGCTTTAGGAAGACATATATCAGTGCAGTTCCCTGATTAAGAGGGAGTTATTTAAATTCATATAACTGCTTTTTCTTTATTCTCCCTGACATGTTTGGCTCGCTTGAAGGGATTGTCATGTTTAGGAGAGATTAAAGTAGCATGGAAATGTTTCTCTTAAGACTTACTACTACAAATGGAAGGATTTTCTTTGTCTTCTTTGATTTTTTTTTTCCTTTGTCTTTTTTTACTTCTTTGTCCCGTTTGGCTAGAGAAATGTAGAGAGAGAAGCACAGATAGTAGGGAAACCCCTTGCAGTGGAACAAACAAACTGCTACTTTCAACTCTCTTATGAAAAAATGGAACACTAAAATTTAGCTCTGATTCAGAGAGACTAAATTACTAATGTTTTTTTAACAATCTACTATATTGAAAAAATGTATACTCGTGCTTATGTGCCTCTGAGTTCCTCATGGCATCTCACAATCTTTGAATTGCTTCTTGTTGGTAGCTTGATCCTAGGAAAACCTGTAAGAAGCTTTAATTAGTGGTCAAACTC
The DNA here is from genome assembly GCA_013397095.1 of Sterrhoptilus dennistouni. NCBI lineage: Eukaryota > Metazoa > Chordata > Aves > Passeriformes > Zosteropidae > Sterrhoptilus > Sterrhoptilus dennistouni. The sequence continues at coordinate 273,862 of VWZU01013000.1, forward strand.
TACTGTGCATTATTTCCCATGCCTGCAATCTATACAATGATAAACCTGAGGTGCTTGAGTTTTTACCTCCAATAATCACAACTAGAAAACCACAAATGAGCTTTTCATTTCTCCCTTGCAAGAGCTATAAAAACCAAGGTAAACCATCCTGCCAAATCACTTTTATAGAGACCTCACTTTCCTGTTCACTAGTTTTACTCCAAATAATTAAAAGCAGCACTCCTGCCTGTGGTTTCCAAGGAATTCACAAGGTGCACATGCTCCATCCAAAGTCCTGAGTAAGACTGAAGTGGAGGTCCTTGGTGGGTTCATAGCCCAGGACTCCTATGCTTGGGTCTTTGAGCTACAGTGTCCATAAAGTCCCCTTCTCCAAAAGATGGAGGCTTTACAATGCTGAAATGAGCAGCCCACATAAAATTTAATACAGTGATGAAGATGAACATAATCCTGATACTTTTATTTCTTGTTTGCTTCAAATAGGATTTATCATTTTGATGCCTCTGTAAGGACAAGGTGAGCTGAATACTTAAGTCTATGGGTGGGTTGTTTTGTTTTTTGGGTTTTTTTTTAAGAACATATTTCTGTCTATAAAAGGTCTTTAAGCATTCTGCGTTCTCCTTGCTTTCCAATTAAGTTTTCTGGTGTTTCTAATGTGGTCCTCTGGAGTGCTGGAAAGTAATAGGAACAAGAATGCATTTAATACCTGGCCTGGTGTCTTGGCAGCAAAGCTTAGCACTCCAGTGTGGGGAGTAGCAGGTTCAAGACCAACCCCAGGAGTCTTAGTACTTGGACTGGCAGAGGGCTGGTGTAATGCACAGACAGTGAGCTCATTCTGCAGGTGGAGTGTTCAGCTGCATTGATCTTGTGGCAAACCCAGCCTGCTAAGGTTTTGGAGAAACATTGGCTCTGATCTGAAAGGAAATTGTGCTGCCTTTCCCTGTCTTTCCACTAGTTTAGCTTGCAAGCTCTAATAACATCAAAACATACTTTAAGCAAGAAGGCTGACACAGCTACAGAGACACAAAGTAATTTCCTATAAATAGTAAATACAATAAGCAAAACCCTGATCTCTCATTAGGTAATTGTATTTTCATGGGGTCAGCCAGCCTCCCTGGCCAGGTTGAGGTCAATTCTAAAATATGTGCATTATATACATTAGGCATCTGTTAATGAAGCATAAATTTCATCAGCAAGCTGGGTGCCAAAATCAACTCATTTGGGTACATGGTTTGCATCTACACTGGTGTCTTATGGATTTGTTCCATAGCTGAAACAGCAAGTTTGTGTAGATGGCATGAATGGCATATAATAAGGGGGAAAAAAAAGAAACACCACAAGCATCAGAGACAAGCATAAATCTTCTGAATTTTGGTTAAATGGAATCCAGAATGTAGTGGGTTCCAAAATAACAGTAAATAAAGGGTAAGGAAGAGATCATGTTGCCAAAGCTGGGAATACCTGGTCAGGGTTAGTGATTATTCCATTTGATAATATCTGGTCAGGGCTAATAATTATTTATTTTGACAAAAGATGAAATAAAAAAGCTAATGAAAAAGCTAAATGCAAACCAAACCTTCCATTTTAGAGCACCATTTCCTAGAAGGGGCTCAGTGGGCCTTCACTCTAAAAATTAACCAGTATTTTGCTCAGATCCATCACAGGAGCCCTGGTAGAGGAGCAGCAGGATGACACATCTCAGCAATTAAACAAGAAGCCCTCATCGTTACTTCTCCTGCCAGCCTAGGGTGTCAAACATAGGATTTTGCTCCCAAGAATGGTGAGCCTAGAAATGAGAATGGGCTGAACAACCCTAATGACAAACCTTATGATGATGGTACCATTACACTCTTCCCTTGCAAGCATGTAAGCAAAATTACTTATCTGCTTTGGAAGTGAGGCATGTGTGTCCTTTCAATATGTAGGCTGGAGTACTGCTTTGCTTTATTTAAACAACACAGGGTCTAAGGACAGCGGGATTTTGGCCATTTTTTATTGCCCATTAAAGTGGTAGAAGTGTTCCAGAGTAGTAGCCAATTTGAAAAGGAATACGAAATAAAATAAATTATTCAGATTTCAGGAGCGTTCTCCTTTCATTCATTAAGTTCCCATAGCTGAGCACTGTATCATTGTGTGATTTGGCAGTGGAAAATAAATTTTCAGAAAGAGAAAACTTTATCAGTAGCAGATGTTGGAACAACATTACAGGCTCCAAGTTGGGTTAAGCCAATTGTAAGTTTGACAGCAGAACTACATCAGTCTCTTTGAACAAGTAATCCAAGGAATTTATGTAGAACCATGTGAGCCATTCTCTTAGTTTCGATTCAGTAACTTTCATGTAAAGCAAAGGTGAGATTTTAGTAGGCAATAGAATGAGCAAATTATTGGGAAAAAGATCACACTGTGCCAAGAATTGTCCTGCAAGACATTGAATCCCAGTGAGAGTGGAAAACATGTGAGGGGAAAAGGTGATCCCTTAATTCATTGCTCTTTAATAGTGGCACAGAGGATGGGGAAGTAAAGGAGCTTAGTCCTTCTTGTTCCTGTGTATCCAAACTTCAGGCAGCAAGGAATGAATAATAGATATGTGGAGAAAGAAAGGAAATATATATAAATTGACAGTTCCTCATTAGTAGAAATTAAAAACATGAAGTCTTTTCTACGTTTAGAAAATGTAAAACACACAGACCCACAGAACCCCATCCACCTACTTCAGTGGGCTTTGGGACAGTGCAGACATGCCCCTGTTGGAATGAGGTTACAAGGAACCTTCAGAGAGACTGTTTCCCTTCTGCTGCAGCTAATAGTGTTACAGTCTAAGAGTTAAGAGGCTTTTCATGAGTAAAACTTGAGAAGAAGCAGATCCTGATTGCCTCTGCAAACCAAAGCAGTGAGACAACGTAAGTTTTCAATACTGTTAGCTTCCAGGTTCAACAAGACTGTTCCCTTTTTGAAAATCTCTCTACTGTTCAAATTAGTGCCAGTAGTATCATGGGTTTCTTGGGGGAAAAAAAAAATCAATGACATATTTCCCCCTTTATCCATCTAGCTCTGGGGAATGTAATGCTGTTGAATATGCTGGCTTTTGTAAGAGATGTAAAACAGAGTCTGTGATCATTTGTGGTCATTAAGGATAACTTTTTTTTTTTTCTTTTTCATGAATAGAGGTGTTAGTGAAGGTGTTCTGGCCTAATTCCAGCTCCAGTAATTGGATTTTTTAAATTTTTTTTTTAACCTACACACATTCCTTCAGCAGTCTCATTTAGCTCTGTGTGTTGGGCTCAGTTCAGCATTGGCATATTGCCCCCCTTTTTTTCAGCTATACTGATGTAAACAGACACTAAGACAACTGTAAGCTTTCTTTCCCCTCCCATATAGCTCCCATATAGTAATATAATTACTGCTTAACATGGTTTCTTCAGATGTGCTTTCAGTAGTGTGTCTCTACCACCTCTCCAGCAATATTTGATAGGGGGACATTTCTAGAAGGCAATATTCAGTAGGAGCTCAAAAGGTGAACTCAAAAGGGTTATCTGTCAGGAACTGGACATTGGTGGCTGAGCCATTCTTCTGAAACACTGATTTTTAGCCCTGTAGTGACACACAGGAACACTGTCAATTCAGCTTGTGGCAGGAGGTGTAACCCACTGTGTGCTGCACTGTTGGGTTTGTAGTGATGAGTGGTATCAGCAAGAAATAAAGATAATTCTGTCTCTCTGCGTCATCTGGTAAAACACTTCCAAAATTCACCAGAGAGGAGATGAACAAACTGAAGGCAAAAGTACAGTGTAAAATGGGAGAAGGGAAGGAACAGGAGGCACATGAAATGCATTAGAAGCTGAATCAAAATATTATATCTTCTGCTCTGACAGATATGAGGAAATAATGGAAAACAAGGTTGCTGTCTTTCTGCTGCTGTGCCTAATTGAAGTCACAAAGGATGATGAAAGGTCATAGACAGTGCAAACCTCTTATTTTTGTTCTAGACTGAATATTTTCCAAAGTGCTGTATGCCACCAGCTATAGCCCTTCTACCCTACTTTATAGAGGGGCTCCTCAGCCAGGCATGAGACACCTCTGAATGTTTAAACAGCCTGGGAGTGGCTGGAGTTTGATGAATTTCTAAAAATGTGGGGTTTTGGTCTCTCCACAGAGATCAGCAGAGCTAATATACAGCAATGCAATCAAGCTCAGAGATTTCCTCAGACATCCCTTGTCCTGTGTGACTCCAGGCACATCACAGTCTTAAATCCACAGGTAAACCCTTGCTTCCACACCAAAAAAAGTCCATTTGCTCATGGGAGAGAGATTAGGGATTGCCATGTGTTTAACTAGCCTGGAAGTTCCCCCAGTCCTCCTCGGAGTTTGTTATTAAACAGGAGAGAGCCCAAATTAGAACTCAGAGCGAAACCCAGCACGAAAGGCCTGCAATGAAAACTTTATGTTGGGTGCACCCTCACACCTTGGGTGACAGAGAATGCCTCTGTGCCCAGGCTGTGACCATCAGCAGGACTGGAGGTCACAGAGAGGCGTTACTAAGAACAGGTATCCACAATAGGCAAAACCACAATCCATTGGGAAAAAAAAAAAGTGTATATTCCTTACAGAGACTACTCCTGCCAGGAAAGTAAGATTGCTTGCTACTGGAAAACTTCATTGTAGGCTATCAAGAGTTAAAAAGCATTTGAAAATCAGCTTCTATTGGACTATTTTGTTTGGCCAATATCTGACATGGGTTGTACTGAGCACGTTTTGCCACCTGGCCAATTTTTTTTCCTGCCAAGCTATTCACTCAGGCTTGTGGTGTGAAAAATAGATGTTTAATAGTCAATGAAGTACTATACTGGGTAATAGTTTATAAATTTCCATGAATTATTATGCTCAGCCTAAGTGACTGTTTATTAAGTGTATTTAAAGCCCCCCATCTCATTAACTTACAGTACTGGTGATTCCCTCCTCCCACCACTGCTGTTTTTAATGGAAAATATTCACACGTCTTTCTCCTAGGGCATGTGAAACAACCCTGTGGAAAAGAGACTGCCTGGATAAGAACAGGACATCATCCTTGGCTAGGTGCAATGTGTTTATAATTTTTGGAAATAAAGTGAATCTGAAATATGAGATATATAACTTGTGGACCAAAAAAAATCTATAAATATCCTTTGTAAAAAATACAGCTGCCAATATCTCGCCCTTTTCTGCTTTGGGTTCACAGTGAATGACACGGCCAGTTTTATCAATAAAGCGTGTCTCATGTAAAAAAAAATATTAAACCAGCAACTTAATTATGAAATACTGCCTTTATTTTCTTAATGGATTCCACGGTACTTCGGGGAAATATTACATACTAAGGTTAAATAAATTCTCTGCTAACAAAAAACAGGCCCAGTCTTAACTTTGGGGATCTACTATTAGCTGTGCAGTAGGAAGGTGAGTTTCTATAGCAGGGAAAGGCTGCTAATTATAAAAGAACATGTTTTGTTCTCCTATATTAACTTCTAGAATGAAAAAGGTCATTGATAAATTCTATGAAATCTCTCAAAAGGATCCTGCTGACATCAATAAGCGTCCTTTTGTCATATATAATATTTTGGTAATGCTGTGTAAGTAAAACTCTGGATTAATCCCTGAGGTAATTCCAATGAAGCTACTGGGAACATAATACAGTTAAGTTTGGTCATCTAACACTTGGCTTCATGCTGTTTACACCAATTTCCTGAAGGTCACTTGGAAACTGAAGACAATCATGAGATAACGGCAACATGAAAATAGAAAAATTGGTGTGTATTATGATAATGTGAAGAGATGGCTCTAATAAAGGTAAAGGAAGTTGTGCATAAAATCCTCTCCAGCAGAAAGCATCTGAGAACACAGTTTTTCTAAGCTGGGATGTTAAGCTGACACAGATGTTACAGAGGAGCCCTTTCCATGAAATCTCAGATGCCACGTCTGGAAACAGCCATGAACATCAGCTCAACCTGCAACGGCAACGAGTGGAGCAAGAGCAGGGCCACCTGTGCTGCAGGGAGTGAGCAGCTCTCTCCTGGCCTGCTCCCAGGTACTTCCAAACAGCAGACATAAAATACGTGCCCCCAGTGTTGAAGGAGTTAATGTGACACTGCAAAATGAGCTTTGCTATTTGCTGTTTTGTTTGGCCAATAGCTGACACAAGCACATTTTGCCACCTGGCTAATTTTGTGCTGCCAAGTTATTCATTCAGGCCAGTGGTGTGAAAAAGGAGGCATTTAATAGTCAACAGAGCACTATATAGGGTAATAGTTTATGATTTTCCATGACTACTTAGATGCTGCTCAAATTATTCTTGATTGAGCAAATTATTCTTTTTTAAAATCATCCCATTCATTTATTTACTAATGACTCTATCCCTTCTCTCCCATACATCATTTTTTAAAAGTGGGAACTACCAGCCATTTCCATGTTTGAGGGGACTTAGCCAAAGGAAAACTACGAGCGTATTACAGCTCAGATCACAACTTTGAAAGACCTTTTGCCAAGATATTAGATGCTGAATAAAAGACCTTTCTGAGCTTTCCAGGGAGCCCTGCACAGGGATGAGGTGAGCTGGAGAGAAAACCCTGACAACTTGGTTCAGCAGATGAAAATATCAATCCTCTCTGTCCCCTAGTTATTTTTTCAGCAGGTGGTTGCTTGGTTTTCAAGATGAACCACAGCCTGATGGGCTCATTCCAGTGGGGTCACCAGCTAGCTGAAAACCCTTCAGCCTTTGCTGACAGGGAATCCTTGGCCAGGCTATCCAAGATTAGTGTTGGAAGAGCAAACCCCTTCCTCAGGAGAGCCAACCTGTTATAGACAAGTTATTTATGCTGCTAGGTGCTGGTACAAGTGCTTAGATGCATGGCAGAGACAGCATTTTGCTTTTGTGTGTACTTCCTGAGGTGCTGGAAGCAAGCTGGAGAGGCAGTCCTTTGCCTGTCACAGCAAAAACACAATGGCACTGTGTGTAAATTGATTTTCCAGGCTTTGTCTTACCTGTGTTAAACCAAAGGGAGGAGGGCAGAGCAAAGCATCCCGCTCTACAGATGTGACTTTATAAAACCATAATGCCAGAAGTTGTCAGAGCAAAATAATACACGCTTTTGTGAGTTTATCTGATGTCACATACTTCAGACAAACACTGCTGTTAATATTCATTGTATGGTTTAATTGGTTTGATACAGAATAGCAACATGAGTGTAGTGAAATGCTTGTTATGTAGGTCTTCGTGTTGTTTCAAAGTCTTTATTATTATGACAGCAAAGTCTTGTTCATTAAAGTTTCACAATCCATTTTCATTAGGATGAAACTGATTCTGTAAATGAACAGTTGCTCTGAAAAATCAAACCCTTGCAGCTATCACAGGGGAGGTACAAAGTCTGTATTAATTATCAGGAATATGGTGTCGATCGAAGATGTTAATTGCCCTGATGGTTAGTTATTTGGGGAATTGCCATGCATTTCATGCAGGGATAATAAAAATGAATTTTTAAACAAAGAGATCTTAAAATAATATATAATCTGTAGAGAATACCAACATCAAAGGCTTATCTCAAAGCTTTGAATTTTATCTTTGTGGTCCAAAATGTTAAAGATGAACTGAGCAATATTTCAGCTGGTTCAAGTTTGTGAGAGGAAAACAAAACAAGAGTTAATTAACTGTTATTACAAACCTTTTCAACTTTAATTTGACTTTCAAATATTAGCATTTATCTATGAACTATGCTTCTGGGTTTGACAAATTAGCTTTCACAGAACAAGTTTAATTAGGCTTCATTGTGCTTTTATGTCACTTTGCACAGTTCCAGACAATGAATGGATTAACTTACTAAAAGTCATATGTTTAAAAGAATTTGTTGAATGCTAAAAAGGTTGACAAAGTTGCAAAGCTTTACCAGCCTAATGCAGAAAAGATGCATCCTGTTTAGCATGATAACACGCATTCTTTGCAGAGAACAGCTGGTGCTGACACACACAACCCTGCCTGGCTGCTCTCAGCACCCACAGGCTGTCACCACCCCCTTCCCATCCCAGCCCAGCCTGGGAAAGTCTGGAGTGTGTGTTTGCTACCAAAGCCTGATACCTGTGAAAGACAGGAAAGGGGAGAGCTACAGGTGCACATGGCATGATTAAGCATGCTGGTTCTCTAGCTGGAGTAAAATAATCTCAGTGTGAACTTGTATTTGTTTTAATTTCTGATTTATTTCTTTTTTATCATTGGTATTAGGACTGTTCCATATTTATGAGAGATTAAAAAAAAGAAAAAAGGGAGAAAAGTAACTGTGAGGCTCTGAAGCAATACAGCAAACTGATTTGTCTCAACATAGTAACAGGTGAGAGTGGAAAGTATTGTAGAAAAGTATAAATATATGTTGTAGAAAGGTATAAATATATGTGAAGCTGAGAAATGTTGCTCTCCTTCACAAAGGGATGTGTCACTTTAGAATGCACTAAATACAAATTAGAACTCACTAAATACAAATTTAGTATTACAGTGGATACTGTCTATAGGAGAGCTTGTTTTGTAGCTGGGTATTAGACCTTTTCTGTTTTTTTCTGGCTTCTCATTCTCCTTCCTAGCCACACATGTGCTCCTCTGCCCTGTGGTGTTAAACTGCTTTTGTCTAGACAAACTAGAACAGTCAGGAGACCCTGAAGAGATCTAAGAGGTGATCTAGTGAAAATTGTGCTTGAGAACAGAAAGCCATGGCAATCTGTTCAGTAGAGAGAAAGAACAACAATTTTTTTCTGGGGATAGAACACTGTATCAGACTAAATAACATGTTGGTGATGGCTGCATGTAGGGAGGCAGAAATAAATGCTTTTAGAAACTGGCAGTGCTGAAACAGGTTTGTGCATGTTTGCCTATCCCAAATCACACGACACTTTCCTGGTGGCCAGTATAATTTAACATCACACTGTGCTAACTCATGGTTGGCTGACTGCCTGCAGATTCTTTCAGGAGTGATACTGTACCAGGACTGTCCAGTCCAGGATATTTACACTAAACATATCCTGTATTCCATGGTCAAGAAAGGCCCATGCTTATGTATTGATATAATAGGTTAATGTCAGTTAAGGAAAAGTCATATGTGAGGAAAGTAACAAAAAAGGAGTTTAGGAGGATAAGGAAGACAAAATAGAGGAGCTGTGTGATGGACAGAGCCAGAGGCAACAAGGAAGCCCATATTAAGTAGCAGTGAAAACCAAATAAAACTAGAGACATTGCAGAGGGGAGAAGAAATGAGCCAAAAGATACATGGCAGTTCAGTGATACTGAGCTGAAATGAAACCAAAGAAACAAGCAGCAAGCATCAGGCTGCCACTTAAACGTCACTAGGCAGCAAGATGAAATATGCTGTAGTGACCATTTTGTGAAGGGTCCTTTAAACTTAGGAAAGAGAGGCAGGCTGTTTTGGCACTGACAGCACAGTATAAGTTTCACCTTTTTCTGCCTCCCTTCTATCTGGCAAGTGCAAGTTACTCTGCTTTTTTTGTATGCCCATTATTGGAACTTTGCACAATTCATAAAAATATATAAAGCAGAACTCTGGATGAAACCAAGGCAGGAAGAAAGTAGCAAGAATATACAATCTTCTCTTATACTTAAAACTCCCATTCCCCTTATCAAGATTTATGAGTGTTCAAGAAGGATAGGCCCACACTAAACACCTTTAACATTATCTTATGTTTTCCAGAAGTTCTACTAAAAGTAAAGACAACATCTATAAGGTTATATGTAGAAGATCTGGTTGGAAAGTGGAAGAACAGTTTATGGAATACTATAAAATATTTGACATAATTTCTGTTTTATAAGGTTGAAAAATGCATACTGTTTTCAAAACACAGTCACTGTTTTACAAATAATTTTTTCCTCTTGCTCATATTTTTCCCTTTTGATACTGGGTCCATTAAAATCCATACTGTCTATTCTTGCTTACTTCCAACTTTCCTCCTGCTTTCAATCTCTCTTCTCTGCTTCAGCTACACTGGGAATTCATAATAAATAATAATAAAAATATTCACCTTCTTTTGTAAGCCCAAGAAATAAAGAATACTTTAGTTCCAGAGTACAAATTTACATAGAGACTAGCACCTTATTCTGCTAAGGAGCTCTGACATGTAAGCATCTCTTATGTACTATCTTGGTCTGAAAATACCTTTTAGTGCTCAGTTTGTTACTTACCCTGATTGATTCCAATGAGAGTTTTCTGAATAAAAGTAGTTTAAAATATTAAGTAAGGATTTCAGGGTTTGGTGTGCTTACATTGAAGTCCCCAGTGCTGGAAAGGTTTATACATTTCCTTTAAATGTGTGTACTGTAAGTATGTCCTTTGTAGTCAGTGGGACAAATCCTCAGCTGATATCGATTGTACTCTTCCACTGATTTCAGTGAAGTGATAACATTTATTGTAGCTGAAGACATATCCCAGAGAGACTGAATGCTATTGTAAAGTTGCATGCTTAGAAGCTTTTTCCACATTCACTCCAAGACTATTTCCTCTCTGTTCCCAGAACAGTCAAGCAGCCTTTTATAGTATTTCATTTCACTGCAGCACTGACACGAGCTCCATTTCAGTGATGGAAGAGAATCCTATACTTCTGTGGAGCATGAAATGTTATAAACAAAAGGCAAGTGATAAACAGGACCCACACACTGTGCTTCACTTACATATTTTCTGTGTGTACAGTGTGCTGCCTGTACTGGTGTGGCATTCTTTCAGGTATGGCTTTCATATGTGAAAAGATTGTACTTCATGTGTCATTTTTCACTCTGCTGAATTGTACATGGGTTCTGCAAAAGTGTAGTCATTCAATTCTCTTACTTTTGTTTCCTGTTGGATGGTGAAATCAAGCAGGATTTTTGTCCATGTTGTCATGGCTGACAAAACACTTACAGACACTATTTATAATCGCAGTTTATGGCTATGCAGCCTCTTCTCTTCATTCAGGGGTTAGACTGATTTTGGAGTGTGTTCTGAAACCACCCTCTGACACTTCCCCATATTTTCTCTTTCAACATCTTGCACTCTCATACTGTGCCCAACAGAGCTTGGTTGTGTCTAAGGCCATGGCCTACACATTTTTTATGGCTTATTCTTTAAGTTTTTCTAGTCTTCTGGATTCTGTGCCTACGGTGGCATCAAAATGACTCTGTAGGTTGACATATGTGAGTTTGTTAATAGACCCTAGAAATACCTTGGGAGGGAAACACAAAGAAAGACATGAAGCTGTTTTACTAGATAAGGTCTTTCAGAAGATGGGATGAAGCATAAGGGTTGGTACTGGGGACAGTTGTTGAGTTTCTTAAAGGATAGCCATCTGCATAATAAAAATACAAAAATCTGATTTAAACTCTTCAGTACTTGAAAATCTTGACAGATGACAGGAGCAACAAACTTCAGCTGTGTGCGAGACAATTGGGAAATGACAAGATCATCAGACTTAGCCAAATCATTTTGACATGGCAGCCCTTGCATAAGCAGAACATGAACCTAAGGCTCAGAATAAGTCTTTTACTGCTGAATAAGGGAGTATAAGTCTTTTCACACTTCTTTTCTGGAAAACACCAAAACGATCTTGGGTAATTAGAAACAGTAGCCTTACTTGTAGACTCAGCAGTATATGAACTCTACAGCTACCTTTTTGTCCAAAGCATGGTTCCCAGAACCCAGAAGACGTGGCCCAGGGCCAAAACCCCTAACCCACCCTTACTCAAGGGAGGAATTACGGTCTCTTGCTGAGGGAAGAACATGTGCCTCTTGCTTCTGAGGTAGCAACAAATGTGACTGTACTTAATCCAGGGAGGAAAGTCTTCCTTTTCATTTCTTTTCTGGAAACTTCTCTTGTCAGCTTCAAATGCCAAGTCAAGTGGGGTCCAGTTACCTTCGTCCGGAAACCGATCTGTTGGATGAAAATGGGCACGATAAAAGGGGGTAAATACAGATTCTTGTATTTTATGGGGAGGAGGGTGAATTATTCCCCTAATTTGTGTGAAAATACAAAGAATGGGAAGATGTATCCTTTGGAGATATTAATCCGTAACAAATGTGCCACTGCAAGAACTTTGGGAGGTATTTATTCTAGAGACAATCTGTTGTTAGCAAATTGGGCACTTTGCTCACGGTAACCCATTGTTACTGCAGATTTCACAGGTAGATTGTCTCCCATTTGCTGAGTCGTTTTGTGCAATCTCTAAATCATTGCAGGCCATCCATTTGAAAAGTGTTAGTGGAGGAAGCATAATGTGCTTTCATGGTAATGTAAAATGCATTAGAAATGAATTGCATGATGCTTACCTCTCAAATTACAGAAAAGACAATGACACCCATATATGCGAATGCAAATTATATATAAAAATATCACAGATGAATCCCTGAGCTGTAACACTTGTTCATTTCTATAAATATTAACACATCAGGATTTATTTTGACATACCACTAAGATAAGTGCTAGAACTGACAATAATAATGTATAATTTATGTCCTCCATATTACCTTAACATCACTGTGCTTACATTATTGCATAAATTAATTTAATGTTTCTGACATGCAGCAGATTATTCAAGCATTTGTTCTTTTGTCTTCTACTGGTTTCTGTTGCTGTTTTCCAAATTACAGAATATTATTATACTCTAATGTTTATTTTATGGTACATACAATTCATAAAGTCACTTTAAAGTTCTGAAAGCTTTTATTTAGCACTCAGATAAACATGTGTTGTTATATGATGTGGAAAGAGCATTAAAGCTTTTGTATATTAAATAACTTTATGCTTGTGATGCAAATTGACAATAGCTGAGAAGTGCAAAGCTCAGGAGAAATTGAATCTGCAGCCTGTACTTTTAAGGTACTTGGGGAATGTGTGGTTGCTACTGTAAGGGTCTTGTGTGAGAACCTCTCACAAATGCATGTCAAAAGTCCTTTTATTTAAATCAAAATAAAAGGATTTGTAAAAAGATCTTTTGGTATTTGTTGGTCTGAACTACAGGTCTGTCCTTACCTGTCCCATATGATAAGCTGTATGTAATCAAGTGTGCATTTTCACGTGGCCAAAAAACATACAGTGATGTGCCTATTGCATTCCACTGGTGAACTTGAGACTAGGATTCAACTTTTTATTTTAACCCCTGAACAGGCAGAATATCCTCTCTGGACATGCAGTATCTTTTCTTTAAGTTAGAAATAAATATCTAAGAATTGATAAATCAGTGCCTTAATTTCTTTGCACTTAATGGAAATGAAAACTTCCCTTAAAAAAAAAAAAAAAAACCCAAAAAAAACAACCAACAAAACAAACCAAATCACACAACAGTAGCGTATGTTAAATTTCCTCAAACGGTTTTGACAATGCGGAACTGAAAACATTTAAAACACTGAATAACTGTTACTTGGTAGCAGTTGTGCATCTTCACTAAATCTGGAGAAAAGAAAGTGTGATAAAGCCAAGATGTTCACAACCCAGCCCAGGCCAGTAGCCTGGAGAACTCTGAATGGATGATTCTCAAGCTGAACCTCTGTGACTCTCTCAGTGCCCTTTTCCTCGGGCTAAAGGAAACACAGCATCACATTTTGCTGTAAGAGCTCCAGGGTGTGGAGTGCAGGACACACATACCACACTGTGTTTTTCCTGGTAGATTTTTTTGGATGGGTTCCCTTGGTTTTTAGGTCTTCATAGCTACATAACCACTGCTTGTTAGCTTAAAAAAAAAAAAATCAAATGGGTGAACTAGCTTTGTTCTAATTCCATTTTGCATTTACTCTGAAGAAAAGGGAGAAGAAAATAGATTTACATTTTAAAAGTCAGATTTACCTGTGCAGTGTGGTAGTCCTATGTTTTTGCTGTAATATCTAAAAGTGCTCTAAGCCTCACTTGATAACCAACTAGCTATTGGCGTGTTTAGCAAATTAGTTAAAAACCTCCAAAGTGAATAAAATTTTTTCAGTGCCAATACCAAATAGCCAATAATTGGAGGCACTGCAGGCTTGTTTCTTGTGCTTGTTTACTGCTTTTGTTTGGATATTGAATAACTGTGGGGCTTCTCAGAAAAAACGCTGCAGAGAGGCAGAGCTAAGGTCAAGATTGTGTGTCAGCAATTTGAAAGAGGCAGATGTAATACATGAATATAGTAATAAACAAAAATCAAACAATACAATTACTGGAAAGACCCACTAAAGGCTTGGACACATGAAATTCCATTCCAGCAACCATTCCATAGGCACCTCATCTTCAAGGTAGAATCCATAACCCTAAATTATGCCTCTGGGTAATGACGAAAGAAAGAAAATTTTCTCAAGAAGACAATCTTCAAAATATCTGTCATCTGTGCAGGGAGCTGCTAAAACCATGGAAGGGTATTTGCTGACATTCTGCAGCTGTTCCAGTGGAAGGTCTCAGGAGATGGGTAGAGGTTTCCATCCATAGGGATCCTCATTGCACAGTGGTGCCTCCAGCTGCCTTTCAGGATAAGTGTAGCCTTACTGAGGGGCCGGCCCTCCTTGCCAATTCACATCCAGATGATGGCATTGTTCATCTCCTGGGAGATTATCCCAGTCATGGAGATAAAAAATTGCATGGTCAGGGCAAGTGCTATTCAGTCATCTCTGTACCCCTGTGCCAAAAAGGATGCAAGGTGCATCAGAACTGAATTCTTTATCTTCTGGGAGGAGATTTCTGAGGTTTAATTTGATCTCTTAAGGAACAATTTTGTGAATTACCTACAATGACATATCCGGGGTTGGAGGAAAAAAATACTTTTCTAAATTACAATTTATTAACTACTTGATGTATTTTCAAATGTCACTCAAGACTTTTACCCTTTACTGATGCAACTTGTTGCATTTGTTTGTTTGAGGACACCAGCAACCGAGGCATTAGTTTGCTGTGCTGAGGAACTTTAAAAAGCAACCTTTTGAGCATGTTTGCAGAGCTGCTAAATTTGCTAAAGCTGCTGAGTATGGGAGCCTCTGTGGAAATGCTGGCTATGCCACTCTCAGTGGTGGCTGACACAGAACAAAGTGCCCTGCTGGAATTTAATTGGTGCCTATGTATTTGTGTGTGAAACCAAACCCAAAAGCAGGCCTCCTCAAAGGATGCTAGGAATTATAATTTCACACTGCTCTGTTTATTGAAAGTTCAAGTGAAATGACAGATTTAAATGGGTCAGTTTAAATCACAAGAAAGAAAGAATACAACAGTCTTTTAAAAGGTAGTGTATTCTGTGGTTTTTAAAACAGCTAAATATAGAAGCATTAAAAGTAATACTTCAAGGAAAAACATTCAATATTTTAACAGTGTCATTGTTTTCCTGCTGCCAAGTGCTCGAAGTGCTGAAATCTCTTTTTAAGGCAGTCTCCCATTTTCACTAGACTCTGCTCTTAGTAGTGGTAAAAACCAGAATATCCCCCCGCCCCCCATTTTGACTTATTTTGGTGTAAAACAATCCCTTACTTTACAATTGTTTTTTTCCCTTGACAGCAGCAATAGTACCATGGTGGGGTTTTTTAAACTAAGGTTAAGGACAGAGGAATTATTGAAAAATCAAAATACTCTTCTGCAGACACTGATGTGGAGCAACTTTATTCAGATTTTTAGGAATGAAGAGGCACAGAGGAAATTATATTCTGTATCATCCAATTACAAAAGATGCACTCTGACTAGAGCAGAACACTGTCTTAAACGTGCAGGGGCAGCAGTCCTGCCTGGTATCTGATGCAGGAGCCAAAATTGTTTCCCACAGAAAAAGGAGAGATCCCAGTTTGAAAGAGGACTACAAGCTGGAAGCAATAATGCTTGAGAAAGACAGAAAAGCTGAATAAGGGCGTGTAGGTGGTAGCAGATCAGCACTTTCAGCAGCATATCAGAAATGCCATGCTGCAGAAGTCCTTTAGGATGAGAGACAGGCAGCTGTGCAAAGACCATGACTAGGTGATGGAACTGCAGCTGATGGCAATTATTATCACAGGCATCAGCTGAAATCAGCGCTGGGCTCAGAAACACAAAGGATTCATGGAGAGTTAAAGGAATGCAGAGAAGGTGATGTGCTTGAGGTTGCCAGAGAGAGAGGAGGTAATAGGGTTACTTAAATTTACTTCTAAATTAGTTACTGTTCTGTGTTACCCCTACAGCAAGGAGTCAGGACAAGAAAGAAAGGAGAATAAAACCAGAGTGAGCCTTGTGACCCTGGAAGTGGCATTGGAGGAGCCAGGTAACTCCTTTTTTTTTTTTTTT
>VWZU01013000.1:290133-328788 GCA_013397095.1 Sterrhoptilus dennistouni
TTTTTGGTTGGTTGTTTCCTTGTTAGCCCTGCTTGCAATATCAGCCCAAGGTGTTGACAAACCAGTGCTCTGCTGAGACTGAGAGTGTGTCCATGCTTGGAAGTCAGGGACGGCAGCTCTGTAAATGTCTCTAACACCAGTGATCCTGAATCTGGACGCAGCTGTACTGGCAAAACTAACTCCCAAGAGGGAAATTAGCTATGCTGGCAAAAGTTCAATTTTGCCGGTAAAACCACATCTATGTTAGGGCCTTTTGCCAGCACAGCTGTGCTGGTTGCAAATCCCATGTCCTCACACCCCTGACTTTCTGCTAGCAAAAGTTTAGTATAAGATTTGCCTCAGAAAGAAAATAATAGGGAGATTCGCTTGTATTGATTCAAAGCTACTTGTTTTAATACAGAAAGTAAGGCAAAATCTCCATAATGGTATAGTTTATTCAGTGTCTCTTTAGAGCTTTTCTCATTGCATTTCTTAAATGTTGATTTTTTTGTGTGTGTGCGTTGAGCACTTTAATACCAAATCATAAAAAATGCAATCTGGTAACCTGAACCACTTTAGAGCTTCAATGCAGCTCCGCCTCATTCTGTGCTAAACCACAGTTCTTTGATAAAAAACATGATAAAGAGCTACATTGTACAAAGCACAGTACAGCCAGCTGCAAATATTCCAGGGCTATCCAGTAGTAAATAGCATAAAGTACAGAATGTGTGGAGGCTAATGCTCTCATTCATTTCTGGATATATATATATATATTTAAAGTAAGAATCAGATGAAGAAAACCATGTAAAATCTGCCTACCATCAGCTGAAAGCATGAAGAAAACTGAGTTTTTATCACTTATCTGCAAAATGAGAACACAGTGCAAATATAGATATATTTTCAGAGCTCTAAAATGGATTTAAGAGTGAATTAAAGCTCTAGTTTCTTTCTCCTCCATGCTGCAAAAAACTGGTGCTGGGCCCTGTTTTTTGGAAGTTAAGTCATATTGATTTTGCCACATTAGCTGGGAAAGGAGGGTCACAGAATCATAGGAAATGTGCATTCAAAAAGGAACTAGAAGATGTGGCCTGCGTAATAAATGAAGTTGATGGATAGGACCTGTCTGCCCTGATTGCTTCTTGGTGGATCTGGTGCAAATTCTCTTTCCAAATAGGAAAAGAAGAAACCAATGAAGTAGGTTTGCAAGTGCACAGACAGGCACAAGTATCCCAAGAGCAGGCTGTTCGTGAGCTCTAATATTGCTGAGCTATGCTGATACAAAGAAAAACATGAAAGCTAAAAGCAAATAATTTCAGGAGTACGAGAACCCATGTGGACTGATTTGCAGTGGAACTGCATACCATGCTTGATAGTGAAATCTGACATTTTCCCATGGTTTGGAAGGATCTCCTGTTTTTACCCTGGGGTTATCATCCAGTTTTATTCATCAAGGAGAAAATTATTTTGGTCTCCAGGGTATAAACTTTTCTAGGGACCAGTAAGTGCACAAGCCCAGTCTGGAACTCTTCCTTCTATTGACAGCCCGTTTTCACTCAACATGTCTTTGATACTAGTTCTGCTTGCAAATGTGCTGATGTGGGAAGCTTTGGTGAAAAACAGATAAACAAATGTGATTGCATCAGCCTTGTTTTCTGGGGAAACCAGGATTAAAAATCTATTTGCATATCTCTATATACAAAAAAGAGTGTTCTGGGTGACCCTTTTTAAAAAAAAACAAACCCAGATTTCTCAGAAAGTAGAATATCCTTTTCCAAAATGTTACCTGAGTCTAAAATGACGGTTGTAGGAAAACTCTCTCTTGCCAGGAATATCCTGAAGTAGTGCCAGAGGCTTGCTGGCTTTGAGACATGTTGGGAGTTATTCATAACTCAGTGTGGGTACCTACTAGCACTGGAATGTGCAAAGTGATTTTTCGAAACCCACACAGAATCTTCAGAAGGTGGTCATATTTGATGTAGGCTTTTTCATGCTATAGAGACTGTGCATAAGAAATCACAGCATGCATAAATAGGGCCAAGACTTGAAATTCCAGCCTTTTCCCAAAGAGACAGTTTCCACAACGGGATTTTTTTTTTCTTTTTCTCTTTTTTTCTTTTTCCTCTCTTCTTTTTCATTTGTGGTCATGCTGTGGCCAGAAGATGAGTAGGAAGTACAATACTGTATTTTTGACATGGTGAAAATTACACTTGTGTCGCTCTAGATCTGAGTGAACATCTGTGATGTTTAATTATGGTGGTAGCACCAAAGCATTAAAAAAAGATCTTTCTGCACAGTCACAACTTGTCAGGAAGAAAGTATAAACTCAGGTTTGTTTGACTGGTTTCTGGTTTGTTTTCCTAGAGCCCATAACAAAGTCTAGGCTGAAGACCAACTCTCCTGAGAAGTAGCACATCTTCTGAAATTCCATTAGAGTTGTTAACAACTGTGGTTATTCCATAGAATTTTAATGATGACTTCTTTTTTTTCTGTAAAAATTGGGAGTTCTGTGAGTAGATGTGAATGTAGAAATTTACCTGTTTGAAATTACTTTGTTCTTCATTCGTGGTATTAATGTTTCTTAGGCCAACACAGGGAAAAACCTTAAAGAAAAATACCAAGTAAGAGAGTGAATGGAATCCCAAAAATCTATGCAGCATATTTAGAAACACTACAAGAGACTTGGCTTGACTCTGTGTGACAAATTATGAAGCAAAATACATAGGAGCCACACTGTATATGACATACATAGATATATATATATATAGAGAGAGAGAGAGAGACTATCATGATACCTGACTGGGATCAGAAAAGGATTTCCCATATTGGCTGAAGATGGGTAATGAGCCCATCTGCAATGGGGATCCCTATGGATGGAAACCTCTACCCATCTCCTGAGACCTTCCACTGGAACAGCTGCAGAATGTCAGCAAATACCCTTCCATGGTTTTAGCAGCTCCCTGCACAGATGACAGATATTTTGAAGATTGTCTTCTTGAGAAAATTTTCTTTCTTTCGTCATTACCCAGAGGCATAATTTAGGGTTATGGATTCTACCTTGAAGATGAGGTGCCTATGGAATGGTTGCTGGAATGGAATTTCATGTGTCCAAGCCTTTAGTGGGTCTTTCCAGTAATTGTATTGTTTGATTTTTGTTTATTACTATAGTCATGTATTATATTTTTTACTTATTCTTATGGTTTAATTTTATTACAATATTCTTATATTTTCAGTACTGGTTACTGAAAAAGAGTGGCAGCTGTGAAGGATGAATGTCTCTGATGTGCCATGGGCTTGGTATAAAGAGCAGAACAAAGATAAGAGAGTGTGTTGTCAAATATTCCTGCCATGGAGTCTTGCACTACTAGTTAGAGAAACACCTATTTTTAAAAAAATTAAAATCTGCATGCTTTTTTTCTTTTTCTCTAAAAATATTCAAGTAGTGAAATGGATTCTGAGAAGCTGTACTTTCAAGTTCCTTTTGATTCTGATTTCCTGAAGATGGTTGTAATCTGACACTTCTCCAAAGTCTCAGGGCAGCAGATCTCTGAATACATTTCTTTCCATGGTGATAAAATAATCTCTTAACAAAAACCTGAGTTTTTAGGGGGCCTTTAAGTCGCAGAATGCTTCCAGCCTCTGATAACATTAAATAAATTAAGAATTTGTCTGCTTTTCTCACCACAGAGATCCATCCCATATGTTTGTTGTGCTTATTGTCAGTAGAGAGAGAGGTCAAACAGCTATTCCTTCCTGTACTGTTTTGTCTCAATGTGCAGGAGATATGTCAAGGAAGTTTGGGGTCTTGCATTCCAGAAGTGAGGAAGTTGTCTGCTCTGTGACCAGGGAAAGGGTTGCTTGAGAGGTTTTTCCTTCTGCTTGTGGAAGGTCCATTGAAGCAGCCTCTGTGTTAGGAAGTAAATAAACAGTATTTTGGCAGTCTTTTCAGATTACACAAAAATTAGGAAGTTTACAGGAGATCACTGAGATATGTAACTTCTTTTCTGCAATAACTTATTTTTTGTGGTTCATTGCATGCCTGTAGACATGATAGAGCAATTTGAGATGGCCTTGATTAGAGGTTAAACAGATGGTTATTCCCTTACTTGCCTTGGGGCAGATGTACATTTCCATGCTGTCATTTTTTGTTTGAATTACCAGGTATAAACCAATAGGTGATGTAAGGAAAGATTCATCTGGCTTTTCCTCTTTCTTCTTACCTGAGAGAGGATGGCCCTGATTTACAGAAATTCCCTAACCCGTGATCTTTTTGATGCTTTTCCCCTTTAATGAGGGTGGATTTCTTGCCCAGGTTTTTGCTCCTTTCTGTGCAATGGCACCAACTCTGCGAGGCTGCTCTACAAGCTGGGGTTCATGCACAGTCCATGAGGCCACAGTTTGCAGTCTCC
Source organism: Sterrhoptilus dennistouni (assembly GCA_013397095.1). Lineage (NCBI taxonomy): Eukaryota > Metazoa > Chordata > Aves > Passeriformes > Zosteropidae > Sterrhoptilus > Sterrhoptilus dennistouni. Next base: position 294,519 of record VWZU01013000.1, read on the forward strand.
CAGCCCTTTGGCAGGGCATGAGTGCAAAAAGAGCTTTCTTGCTCTAATGGCTGCGAAAAGCAAGCACAAGTGGAACACACTCTGCAGATCGATTCTGAATTGCTGAGTGAATGCTTTCAAAAAATGTTTTCTTTGTTGCCAGTTTCCTACGCCGTGGCTTCCAACCCTTCTGGCTTGAAAGGCAAAGGCATTATTTGAAAACCTTTAGAGTTCTGGAAATCAATAAATGGGGAAGATTCTTTGCTTTGTTTTCGAGCAGCACAAAGGGACAAAAGCCACCCCATCTGGATGCAGACTCAGAGAGACAGGACATAAGTGGGTTTTATTCTGTGTAAGCTCCAATACACAGACCATCTCCTGGTGAGAAGAAGGCATATGAGAAGAGAGAATGGTAAAACAGCTGTAGTCTGCATTTGGTCAATGATCTCTGGGGGCATCAAGCAAGATAGCCTGAGACTGAAGTCTGTTCTCACTTCAGTGGAGCAGAATTAGGAGTTCAATGGAGAGGTGTTGTTTTTTTCTTCTCTTTGTTGGGCTATCCTCCATGGAAAAATTCCTAGTTTTGATAAATACATTCCAAAACTCCTACTGAGCAGGGTGATTTGGGAACCCCTTATGTGGGCTGTACAAAGAACACAATCAGAGTGTGTTTCTGGCTCCATATCTGGGGAACCTGTGGTGAATCAAAGCAGAAGTGACCTACTTGCTCTCCATCCTGTCAAGGAAAGACCTGGCCTGTAGGACCAAAAGTCCTGTTGATACCTGCACAATGCATAGGACACCCCAGTCCTGGGAAAATGCAGAGACCTGGTATGGAGAAGGTCAGAGTGAAATGTAGAGGGGTTCTTTGAGCTGTGTGTATGGTGAAAGGTGGTTATCAGGCTGGAAACCCTTCCCTATATGATGGAAATGAGATGCTCCTGGAACGAGGACTCACTTGGGTGAGAATCACTTTAAAGAGAGAGAAGTGCAGGAAAGTGAGTGTCTCCAGTGGGACAGCACATGTCAAGGAAGAAGAGGGACGATACAGAGTATAGAGTCAGGAGAAGAGTATTGTATGAGAAAAGAGGAAGGTGAACAGAACAAAGAACAAAAAAAGGAAAAGCAACTGTTATGGGAGAAATGAAGTCATTCTCAAAATGTAAAATATGCATTGTTCTAATCAGATGGAGCTGCTAGGTTAACTCCTTTCTCCAAGTTACCAGGATAATCTCTTTATTCTATTGCATCCCATCTGCTAGTCTAGGTGGCATGAGTTATATCCTTTATGAAATGGGCATATGTGGTAAGCAGAGCTGACCTGTAAAATAAGAGCTTTCTTAAATGGGATATGCGGAAATTACTTGGCTCCACAGGCAAGCTTGCAGTCTCCTTTAATGAAAGTTTTGTTTTAGACTTTCCAAAAGAGATAGAGGGAGGCCTTCCAGCAATTGCATAATTTTAAATATTAAGGGTGTAAATTTCATAAAGCCTCAAACCATGCACAAGGCTTAATTTTCCCATATTTTCAAGATGGATTGTACATTGGCTAATGAAGTTCAACTTTGCCTCTGATGTTTTCAAGTTGAGTTTACTTTCTAGTATATCTTTCATGTCCTACCAGTTAGTTTCCTGGGTTACAAGCAGGGAACACAACAGAGACATGGTTACATCCTGTTATAGATGCTTCTTTGAACCTTTGACACTTTATGGATGTCCTTGTTTCCTTGTAATGACTTTTCAGTATTTAGAGAGAGAAGAATGTACAGCTAGTCTCTGCTAGTTTTATTAAAGATAGTTCTCAAAATGAAGGATGGTGTGGGACTGACACTTATGTCAGGAACTTGTTCACAAATCTGAACATTGGCCCAGGACTGCAACTGCAGTAAGAGCTGCTTGCATGACACTTGCTGGGGCAAATGAATGGTGTGTTATTTCAGTGTATTTTCTTTGACAATTGCCAGAAGCAGAGATAATTCAGAGAAGAGTCTTTGTTTCTGTGACTCCACTGTAGTAGGGAACCATCCTAAAAACAGACTGCCATAAACAGAAGTGAGACCAAAAAATTATTTTTCCTGCCTTAGTGAGTGTAAGTGCTCTTCCTGACACAAAAATAAAATCTCTATTTTGGCTTGTGTCACGTTGAGCTGTTTGATAATTCAGTAACTAGTAACAATTGTGTGTGTTATATGTACACACATTCAACAGGATCCTTAAATAAATTACTTGCGTAATTGTGCAAAATGGAAATGAATAATTTGTTGTCAAGTAGGTCCTTGCAAACAGTAATTTACCCAAGAAACTCTCAAGGACAGCAGGGAAACAGGAAGGAAAGAAGAGAGAGGGAGAAAAATTTAACAGCAGAGGAAGCAGACTGGATAGAGGAAGTAAAGCCCCAAAACCACTGAATATTTGGGAACAAACGGGATGGGCTGACCATGAGTGCATTCAGGTTGAAAATCAGGAACTAAACTGTCAGAGCAGTGGGAGATTAGAACTGCCTTCCATGAGCCCTATGGACCAAAGGTGCAATTTCCAAGATGGAGATTTAGCCCCCTTAGATGGAAGACTTTATGTGATGTGTGCATTTATGTGGCCAGGAGCCGATAGTCCAGGTAGCACTCATACTCTGTGTTTTTGTTTGTGAATATGGTCATCCTGTGTCTGGCTTGGAACTGAACAGAAAATGACTATATTATACTTATTTTCCCATGTTAACCTGCAAGCTTGAGTATGAACAGTAGACAGGCAAGGGTTAGACTGAATGTTACACACAAAACCCCTCAAAATACTAATTTATTTCAAAAAATATGCGATTAATAATAAATGTCATAGCAATCATTATGAGGCTACAGCTCACCTTGCATTCAGAAAGTGGAAACCTCCTTTACTAAGTATTTCTGGGTTTTTGTCATTAGCTGCTATTTCATATGCAGTCACATAGTAACTCTAGACAGTAAGTGGTAGTAGTCAAACAGATTTAATTAGGTTTTTTTTAAGAACTTTTCATGTGAGACCCAGTCCTCACCTCTGGTGGGAACTGGCAGAAGTACATGGGCAGAATCTTCATTAAGGTTGCTATAGTTCAGCCTGAAAAGTTGGTGACATTCCATTTTGAGTCTTTGTGTAGATCCACTCGTGAAAATTATACTGATTTTTTTTTTTTAAATAATGGACAAGTTTGTGCACAAGCCGATTGATTCCTAAATCCATCTGTTCAAACCAGTATTTTATCCACTGTAAATCAGGAAACTCATGAAAAATGAAAAGTGGTGTTATCATATTAGAGAATTTTGCTCTCTTTGGCAATACATACATAATGCCAGTTCCCATAATCGACCAGACTTTTCCCTGTACTTTCAGAAGCCTGCAGGCTAAATGGAAGTGAATGCTGTGGGCATTATGGTCTTGATTATATGGTGTATCCATTTTCATATCCTGGATGTCTGACCATAGCCTCTGGGCATCTGTAACAGAGGAGCAGGTCCTACTAACTCATACATTTGTTACTTGTATCTGCAGCTGCACTTTTATATTGGTTTGGAGCACTTCTGCTGTTAAACCTGCTTTAAGAACTATTTTGAGTAAGTCACCCTGAATGGCTAATTCTGTTCTGGCTGTTAGGTTTCACAGGTACAGCTCCTCATTAGATCCCAACTATTCTTCCCTGAGAATGCCATACTTTCCAAGTTCTATTTTCATTCCTTTTGTCCACTCCTGTTTCCCTAATAATAAGTCTCCCCATGGGCACCTAAAATCCTGCACAAGCTTAAATCACTCAGAACAATATCTCAGTATTAGATATACTGAGATATTCCAATCATGAGAATTTGAGGTGTCATACAGGGATATAATAAAATATATTCTTATATGGAGACAGAATTGGAGGACAAAGGCCAAAGGAAAGGTATAGAGAATTTGTATTTTACTTTGTCAGTCTTTTGCAAAATGATATATTGCTTTTCATCCTAAACTCAATATTTCTATTGTTGGGAGGAAAAAAGTAAAAGAAAGGAAAAGTTTAGTTTTTCTACTAAATGTACTAGTTTCAGTTTCTGGAATTTTGACTTTTTGCTCAGTGTTTCATTTTACTCACATGAATGTGTGTCATTCAGATTTCAAGAGGAGATATTTTTTCCAAGAGGAGATATTTTTCTCTACTTTTTGGGAAAAAGTCTTGGTGGTGATAAAAGGAGTTAACCAAAGAAGCTGAGAAGAGTTTTTTGGTGGTTTGGGTTTTTTTGGTGACACGGTTTTCCTTCCCACCTTGGAAGTCCTGTTTACTTTCTTCTCCTGTACCTTGTTGCTGAAATATTTCTTTTTCTTCTCAGTGATATGTTTTCCTCCAAAGCCAAGTGAAGCCCAGTTATTGATAGTGTTCCTAGTGTACACATACCAAAATGCTTTCTTGGATCACAGCTGGTTGAAATTTTCATAAAGAGTTTTGTCCCAAGAAATCTGTTTCTTGAGCCCTTGTATATAAAATAATATTTAAACACAGATCGTGGGGAATGGGATGATATTGGTGTGAAGTTTTACATTGTTTTTAACTTGTGGGACATTTTTAAAGTGATTTCTCATCAACAGTAGTATTCTGAAACAAATGCATTTTTATGTGGAGACCTGAGGCCATTTCTCCTGGCTAGCTTTCTTTACCTAGTTTGGTGTGCTGTTCTCCTGCATGGAAGCAGGCTATGGTATTTCCATTTGCAAAGGCTGAAGATCGAGTCCTCTTGGCTGGCTGTGCAGAGGAGTAACTTTCTGCTCCTGGACTTCATCAGTGATGGTGCTGTTTGGTGTCTGCTGCCCCAGACAATTAGATTCTTTTTTAAAAGACTTTCTGACAGTCCCTGACTAGTGTCCTGCAACATTCTTAACCAGGCTATTGCAGAGGATGAGGCTCAAGATGTACTTTCTCCATCCTGGAAGAAAATTGTTCTATCTCTGTGACTCGTGCACCTACCTGGTTTTCCTACAAGGCTGTGGGAAACTCATGAAAAATCACAAGTGAATAGGCTGTTTGGGTAAGTGTGAGAGATGAAAGATTTTTGTGCTGAAAGTATCCCATGGCAATACCAGAAATTCTGTGTGTGAGTTGGAGCAGTTGCACTCGACACGATCTCTCCACAGAAGAGGCAGGTTTTGCATTGAAGCATTCTTTGTTTCCAAAGGCAGAAAAAACCAAAGGAAATATTCTGCTACTCCCGTTTTACTGAAAGGAGTAAGTGAGATGTGAGAGATTCAGCTCAGAGATGCCCAGGAAGCACATGATAAAGTAGGAGGCAGAACTCGAAGCCTTTGTGTCCCAGTCAGCCCCTAAGAAGGACCAGCTTTCGGGAGGCACATGTCCTGAATACTCAGTTATTAATAGTGATTTACATAACAGCATGTAGCCCCATTTCAATATTACAGAATAGGACTCGATCTTGTTTTGTGAAAATGACCTGGATTTATATCGGCAGTAATAAAATACTGTTGCAGAGAAGGGCTGCGAAGATTAGGGGGAGGGAGCATGAAACTAAAAATAAGAAATATGTACAGTACATAATTCTAACAATGTTATCTGAAAGACTGTAAAAATAGACTCAATTAGATATTGTCAGAGCTTTTTTCTCCATGCAGCTGCCTAGCCAAATATGACAATTTTTCAACAATATAAAAGTTCTAACACAATGCATGATACACTGTACTGAATTCATTAACACTTTGCTACCTTAAACATCATTGTAAAGAAGGAAAATAATGTAAGAGAAGCTTGTCATTTTTTTGTTGTTGTTCCTTTTGTTTCTGTGACATGTTTGGAATTGCATGCCTGCGAGAGTTTTGTGATCTAAATTTAACGATCCTAAAAGGGATTTAGTAAGATATTGTTCTTTTCTCCTGCAGACATCCCTAGGCTGAGTGCTACATGAAAAGTGTGACTCAATTATACCCAAAAAATTAATTTCTCTTTAAAAATAAAAAGCTTTTTCATGCAGCATTTCCACAGGGATGTAGCCTTAGTGTAGAGCTTTCCTAGCTCTGCTTTGCAACAATGTAATTCCTATAGAAGGAGAGTTTGCATGCAGTGCCTAGGTATGTATGTGCACAAATGTGCCCCCCTTTCTGTGAATAAAGACATTATGATGACAGTTGATATATTTGGCTTTGATTTGGTAATGGAGTCTGCAGATCTCATTTGAAGTTGTACATTTACAAAATTACTAGAGTGGACAGTTGGTCACAGTGCAGGTATCAAAACCTTGAAACCCATATCTTCAGCATTAGACTGAAACTTTTGGTCCAGTTCTAACCCAGGTTTTTAGCTACATTTGAGATAGACAGATGGAGAGAAATTTGCAGAATTATTGGGGGTAAATTTGGAGTCAAAATCAGGAATAGCATGTTGAACATATAAATTAAAATAATCATTGGTTGGCCCATGCTGTTGGGCTTTAAGATTATTTTCATGGATATAATGTGCTGTGTGGCTTGACCATCACACTACAGAGAAAGGAAACCCCCAGGAATGAAGAAAAATCTCATGCATTTTTGAGAGGAAGTAAGACTGATGACTGAAAGGACATCACTTACTGTGCAGTATAATAAATTTATAAATCTCTTATTTCCTCTTTTGGCCCAGTTTAGTGTAATGTATAGTTCTGGCAAATTATATGGAATAATGCATGCCAAGTTGGACAAAACTTAGCCAGGGTTCTTTTGCCTTGCTCTCTAACCCTTAGCCCTGGGCATCAGGAATGATATTTGTTCTGTATTCAGAGCATGAGCGAAGAGGATTATTGTGAATATTTAATCAGGACATGGGACATGGTAGCAGTAGTTTCTGGGAGGTTAGGCTAGAAATCTCTTTGCTCCCAACAAGGAATGAATTCATAGCTGTGTAGCTCCAATTTTCCTGTTGCTGAACTGTTGAGTGTCAGATTGATGTGGAGTTTGCCTTGCTATAGATATATGTGTGTGCAAGTACTGGATTCTCTTTGCTTCTCCTTTCTAAAGTGAACTTGAGAGAGCTGCAGCTTCTTTCTGACCATGGCCACCATCTCTCAAGGTATTAAGAGTCATGCAGATGTGGCACCTGGGGACCTGGTTTAGTGGTGGCCTTGGCAGTGCTGAGTTAATGGTTGGACTCAATGATCTTAAAGGTCTATCCAACCTAAACTGTTCTATGAAAACTGGGAAAGAGACATTGGAACATAAAAACTTCGAATTTGTATGTCTCTGGAATGTTTTTTATATATCTCTGGAATACAGCATTTTTGTAAAAGTTTCAGCTTTAGTTGTGGCATCTTGCCCTGAATTAAACTGGGTTTAATGTGGAAAAAATATTGTACCAGTCAAACACTGAAGAGATTAAGCCCACTGAAGAGAGAGTGGTGCACACTGCCCACTATATGATTAGCATGAAAGAGCAGGATAATATTTATTAGGGAAGCATTAGGCAGTGCAGGCAGTAAAGATGATGCTGGAAGTTGGGAAACACCCTGTGCCAAGGCAGTGTTTTCATACTTCACCTCCTTACTTCCTACATGAATAAAACACCAGTCTGCACAGGCAAAAACAGCTGAATAGAAGGGGCAAAAAACCCAAACCAAATTCAAAACCAAACAACAACATAAAACCACCCCTAAACCAACTCCACTCATCTTTCCCCCGTCCCCCTCTCCAAATTTGGCCTGGGCATCTACCTGCAAAACTAGAAACAGGCTGCCCAAACTAGAAGTATTTCAGTCACCAGCAACATAATGGGACCAAAATAACACACTGATTGTTTTAACTAACCACATTAGTTAGAAAAAAAGATATTATGGAAAACACGTATTTTTGCATTGCCGAAAATAAACGTCACATTCAACATTTGTGCCTATAGATGTAAGAAGATTAACTCTATCCCAGCCAAACAAAGTACGGTGTGTGTCTCACTTTGGAAGAAGTTAGTTGATGCTATGTCATGGTGGAAAAACACAGACAATCAAAGAGCAAAATTATTTTATTTTTTAAGATGTAGAGGGACCCTTAGAACTCAGTCTTTTTCTGCATAAGCTTACTGAGTTCATTCTTTGTACCATTCCCCACTGTGTAATGATTGCTTCAGTTCCAACTGAGCTGAAATTAAGCCTCTGTCTTCCCCTGAAGCTTTGTTTTCACAAAGTCTGTAATTACAATTAAATTTAAACCACGTACATTTGCATGTGTATCCTGGTGAAGCCTCCTCTCTAGCATTGCTGTGTGGCAATGGCATACACCTAGAACATGCTGACATCTGCTGAGGATCTTGGCTAACAGAGCAGACAGACTTTTGTTGTATTTTGGTAATTATTTGTTAATACTGAAGTAGTCCAGTGCTCTTCAGAAACATGACTGAAGGTATGTGCTACTAAATTATGTAAAGTATGTGCAGCCATTTCTGATTTGGGAACATGTAGTTTACTAATCTTTTATTTAGGGATAACAAAGCCTGATATCCAACACCACTAATAACTCTTCACCAATCAGCCTCCATAGTTGATTTATTTACCTTATGAGTTTTACGGTAAGATTCAATGGGAGCAAGAGGGAATGGGTCTATGTTGCACTAAATTCTGCTGATGTTCACTAAGGTGCTCATTGCTGCTTTTCACAACATTGCTGAGGACTTTTAAACAGCTGAAGGATTTCTGTTCCAGAGAGGTTTGGGTTCGAATAGTGAACGAGTCCCTCATCGTAGTAACAAAAATGTCTGTTTGTTAGAGCTCTCCAAGTTCCTTCCAGATAAAAGATGCTAATAGATGTAAGATAATCTGTACATGCAAGAATGTCGTCATTAATAAATATTGAAGAAAAAAAAAGCTCTCTGTGAACGATGTAAAATAACACCAATGAGTATTTAATCTGCTTTTTAAATTGAATTTTCAGCTTAAAGAGGGAAACTTTTCTTCTTGTTTGAAAAATTAAAATAGAAAAATGAATATTGAAATGTATTGGCTTGGGATTTTCAACGCAGTTTAAATAACTAATTAAGAAAAAGTTGCAGGGAGGAAAAACATTAAAATATGCAATAATTTATTTTTAATAAGTGTAAAACAGATTATTTTAATTACTGCATCTTTAAAAATATGGGCTAAATAAAATGCCTTAAATTGTCATTCATAGAGATTCGGAATTGAAGTGTAGAGATTAAAGCCTTTTATCAGTAGATGTAGACAAAAGACTTAATGAATAACCAGCACAGAAATTAACTGAAATGACAGTTACATACTTTTTGCTTGATTTCCCATGTCCTCTGACATTTTTCCCTTCTTGGGTTTTGCTTTTCAGAATAAGCTGTTAGCCAGATGAGGTTTCATGGTATCTTCTGCACCACTGTTTTCTTTATCCAAAGATTTCAAGCTTTTTTAAAATTTGCCTCCTTGTCTTTAGAATATCAGCTACCTGGTTGATCTTATTCCTGCACAAGGACTTGAAGGTAGATTCTGGTCTATATAATTTTTTTTACACTGAATTTTCAGTCACACAGGTTTCCATTGCAGCCTTTGTAAGAGACTGTGCCAAAATTGCCTAACGCCAATCAAGCTTTGGCAAACGCTGCACGCCCTTGCTGGAGTTAATATTTTATATTACTACATAAATGTTGGGTCCAAGTGCTCCCAATTTATTGTGCAGCTTTTTCAGAGGGGTTTTGAGGAGCCATTGGGCTGTCTGTCAGTGCATGAACTCTGTTTTCTGAACCTGGGCGTCTCTTGGAGAGCTCTGGCTGGTGGTGAAAACTTCTCCCTTTTGATGCAACAAATTCCATGCAGAAACAGGGCACGACAGAGCCATGTTTGCTGTGTGGTGTCAAGTGGGGGTAAGGCTCCCTTCTCTGTGCAAGCACGTGCTTTTTATGGGCTTGCTCAAAACCATCTAAATGACATGCACTCTGTGTTACTCCCCTCATGTTTACCCAAAAGCAGGGTCTGACCCTGAAGTGCTGTATTTGTCCTGGTTGTTACAAGGCTGTAGGTTCAATGTGCATAAATGAGTAATTGTTCTTTAGAGGCCTGGGCTTTAGTTCACCCTGTTAGGGCTGCTGAGCCAACAAGCACAGAAAGAGCTGTACTTTGGCATCATCCCAAAAAGTTAGAGGTCGTGAGCCAAAAACCCCAGGAAAGCCTTTCAGCTTTCCCGTCAGCCCAGTGCGCTGGAGTTCAGAGCTGCTGATCTCACCTGGAACAGGACAGCAGCAGGAAGGTGGGGGAAGGGGACAGCTCTTTCCAGGGAAGGAGTGTGCAAGGTCTCCAAGTCTTCCAGCAGACAGGAAAGATGTCCTCCCAGCAAGCAGGGAAACAAACAGGAATGTTTTGCCTTGTGTTTGTATGAGAAATGTTTGTTCTCCCATTGGGTTGTTCTATAATGTGTCTGACTTTCCCGCTTCTTTTAAGGGGGAGAAGATGTGCCAAGAAACCTCTGTCAGTAAGCCAGAATAGTCCTGTCATATCTTCCTCTCATTTTAGCACTCCAGCTATTCTTCTAAGTGGGGAAAAATAATTTGGGAGTCCCTGGCAGTTTTGCCTTTTTTGAAGGAAACATGAAAGACGGGAGGATTTGGCCCCATGGTAGCTGAAAGCACTCAGGCCCTGCCAGGATTTAAATTCCTTGTGAACTCTGACCTGGAATGAATACAACATATGTGCTACTGTTCCTCTATAATTTAGCATCCCTTTTTCCTGTGTGGGTTTTTCTCCCACTCACCCCCCCAAGTTTGTTTCTGTTAAACCTGCCTGAGGGGTTTATCCTTTATAACAGGTATCCCTGCAAGGAGAGAAAGGCTCTCACTGTTTTTACAGCCTCCTCCAGACTCCTGCTAAAAGGTACTGGATCTTTGCCTTCCCTGGCGTTGGTAATGCTGCTGGTTTTGGATCCCAAAGCCTCTAGTTTAACCCCTCCCAGCAGATTTAGATTCCTCACAAGGTAAAAAGGCACTCCTTGGATTAAAGGGAGTGGTTGAATACTGCTGTGTGGAGCACTGATGTGTTACAAGGGTTCTGCTGTGCTGCCAGGGGACTTCTCAGGCACTGTTACTTAGAAATTACGTGGTGCTACACCAGCTCTGGGACTTGTAGATTTGCATTCACTCTGCAGCTTCATTAAAAATTTTAACTGGGACATATTTAGACTACTCAAGCTGTTTCTATAGAGTTGATTATTTTGTCTTGTCCTTAGAAAACAGCTTATCCTTGTGAAAATAACATATAAATTGTACTATTATATTTAGTGCTGCAAGCTTTGCTGTTGCTGTTTAGTTTTCTTTTCCTTTTGAAGCTGTGGAATTTCTGACAAATAATGGCTTCCGAGTTAAAATCCACCATAGGAAGAACATATTCTGTGTCTTTTCCATTTTTCTCACTGATTTCTCTGCACCTCTGTCATTAGTGTGGTTATTACCTAGAGAATAAAGAAATGAGAAAAAGAATGTTTCTGTGAGGAAGATACAAGATAGTTCAGACCAGCCATTTCATCCAGAGGAAGTATTAAATCCCTGTGCACCTCCATTCTATCTATAAAGTGCATGAAGTGAGATCTGCATATTCTGGAGCATTGTTTGTGTCTTAATTTGTTGAAGAAAACTGATTCTCTCCTAAGAAAGCTTTTCTAGAAATACAAATGCTACTCTCATGAACACAGGTGTTCTGTGGTTTTCTGAATTCTGTTGCAAGACACTCTGCTTATGGGGAGTTGTGGTCAAGAATCTATGGTTTAATTGTCAGTGTTGAATCACAGAAAAAATATATTGTGTAAATATTTCCTTTTCTAGCACTCAAATGTCCAGAAAAATCTCTCTAAACACAGGAGCAAGTAAACTTTACACGTTATTCCATTCACTTCGTTTTATGTTTGAAAAATCCAGTTTATCTGAAACTGGATAAAGCTGCCACATCATTTTTAGTCTATGATGACATTTGAGACTTAATTTCTCCTGTGAAAGCACTGTTAGTTTCTGTGGAATTCTGCAGGTGCACTTTGTTTGTGAGATCCAGGACGTCTTAAATTTGAAGATGCTTGTCACAGTCGATTTCATGCAAAGCCTATAGTAAAGCAATCTGTCAATTAAAGAATATGCCTCACCAGTCCATCCTTTTCGAGTGTCCTATGTATGTGTTTTAACAAAACAAAACAAAAAACCAAAACAAACCAAGAAAAAAAAAAAAAAAAAGCGGGGAGTATAAGCCTAAATGCTGTTTGCTCTCTTTTATAATTTTCTGGGAGCAGCGGGAAATTATTTTCACACTTGATAAAACTCAACCTTCATAATGAAGGCAATGAAGAGCAAACTATGCATCAGAGCATAAGACAGATTAAACTTGCAATACCAAGTAGGTTTTTAGAAGAACCTTCTCTGAGAAAAAGGACCTGAGTTGTTTCAAAGGATTTTTGAACAAGTTTTTGGGCTTCTTATATTGCTTTTACATTTTGTTGCAATTCTGTGTGCTGGAAATCTAATTTTTGGTTGCAGAAATGCTGTGACTGAATAAGATGTCTGGGGATGCAGTTGTGACTTTACCTCTTTATTTCTCTTTTCCTAGTTGCTAGAATTGATTAACTTTTACCCTTTACTCTGTAGGTCAGTCTTCCTGTCACAGAAGGCCTGACAATAATTCCCATCTGGTTATGAGCTTTGATATCACAAGAACTGTGATGGTTTATGGTATTTTTAGAAAAAAAAACAAACAAACAAAAAAACAAATACAGTGTTCACTAACAAATTTGCTTTGCTGTGGATTTTAGGCAGCACTAAACTCTTTGCAAGAATCACACTTGTTGAACCACTTTAAAACACGTTTAAGAGAAGCTAGCTAGTTTTGAATAAATACCTGTTGATTGTTTTGAGGAAACACTCACTGCTTCTCTTCTCTAATATGTTTAGGTGTTGCTAATTTTCTCCCTGCATCTGGAGGAACTTCCATCTGCATTTCTGGTGGCTGCCATAGGGTGGTGCCAGGCCATCAGTATATACAGTAGGAGACAATGGTTTGGGCTTCGAGCAGATCAGAAACCAAACGAGCTTTAAAATCTGATCTCGAATAATTCACAGTGCAAATAAATGAAGCAGCCAGTGCAAATAGTTACTTTGATGCTTTTTTTTAATTTTTTTTTTTAATACTTGGCATAAAGGAAGGGTCTGTCTGGTATATACTTCTCTATGTGTGCCTGTTTGTGGGGGTGTGTGTATATATGTGAATACATATATATGCATACATGTATATATGCATGCATGTGTTTAAAGTTTGACCTGAAATGTGGTTTTGCCCTAAGGATACTGATGCCTTGGTTTTGATCACATTGTACTAATGTGGCTTAATTAATAGCCCTCTTAGCATCTCTGCCAATGTTGAGGCTTTTGGTGCTTGTTGTGTGTGTTTATTACAGACCTGCTAAGTGTTAAAGCTGACTGGAGACGAATGATAGATTTCCAACTTTAAAGAAACAATATCTATCTAATGCATGTTTAAGGAATACTAATTTATTGCCTTAAAGTCAGCTCACAATTGAGTGCCCAATGAAAGCAATGAAATATTAATATTTTAGAGTCATGTTTGAAATATCTCCCATCTATCTGGTTCAAAAATCTATATTATATTAATTATATAGACATACCAATTTATTCTTTGAGGTATCTAAATGAGTTTCTAAAGTATTTGGTTTATAATAACTGAGGAGAAGAAATTAAGCCTGAGGTTAGTGAGAGGGATATACAAATATTTATTGAATATCCTATTTGAAAAGGCTACTGTCTGTGTAGGATAAAATAATAACAACAGTTGGAAGCGAAAAAAAGAATATTATTGGCAATATATTACATAGATCAGGTCCAAAATGCTTGATTTCACCTTTCTGTTTACGTTCACATTTAATAAAGAGGTCAAAGGTTTATATTTATAAAAGCATATCTTTAGAGGGGAAAACATTGACATTCACAAGTCATTTGCTCTTGAACACCTTTTGTTAATGTATGAAATGAAATGCAGCATGTGGCCTGGCAACCGAACGAGCTAAAATTAATAATGATTTAACTTACATGCATTTGCAGAGCTTTGGAGTTACACGGAGACAAACACAGTTAATTCTTCTGACAAATCCTGGATGATGCTGTATTCTTTTCCAGGTAGTGGTAACTTAAAAAACACAAACAAATAAGGAACCCCCCCCACCTCCCCCCCTCAAAACTTCATACCCAAAGCAAATAATAAAAAACCCCAAAACTCCCCCCCACAATTCTTCTTTCTTTCTAATTTAAAAATTGAACTAACCTAAACAGAGCCTACTGAGTTGAATGATTTCAAATTCATGTGAATAACTTTGGAGAATTGACGTAAATAACCAACAGCAGCCAAACATGAATCCTTTGTGAATCAGACTTTTTGCCACACTAATTTTCCCCTCAGTGAATGGGAATAAGACCCACTTGTATCTGATATGATGCTGTGAGTGACATTTTGAGGCTAAAAGCTTCTAAAATATTTGTAATAGTTTAAATAGTGATTATTCTGTCTAGACCTTTTACTCTTTACTAGACTTTCATTTAAGTGTTTTGGAGTGGTTTTTTTTCTGACTGTAAATCAGTGGCAAATGTGCAGATTTGGTCTTTCTGAAGTTTTACTTTGCGAATATTTTCTTAAAGCATTCCAAAACACTGAAATTCTGGAATGGCAGGGGAAAAAATAATTGAAGCCAAAGGTAAAATGAAAAATTATTTATGGACCTTTTTGTCTCTAATTCTAAAACTGAAAGTACTAGTTAGTGGCAGCAGTGATGAGCTTAGCTGCTTCTTGTGCCTAATGCTTGTCGTGAAGTCATATTTGATTGACACTTCATCATAAATTTCTATTCCACATAACAAATATTTCTTCTTCTCTGTTTGTAAGAGCCTTTTTAAGATGCCTCCTTAAAACAATGTAACAGTCATTTGCAGCTTTTATGGCATCTAAATCTGTGCCTTTTCTGCTGGCTTGGTTCTACTGACATTTTAACATTGTTAATAATCACTGGCCATTTGCGTGCGCTGGGTAAAGGCATAATGTGCTTTTACATGAAACACTGTTATGAGGGCTCATTATCTCGTGAGGCAGCAGTTGTAATGAAAATTAAACAATTCCAAAACTTGCTTTGCCAAGTGTTCCTCGAATAAATCAAGCTGGGCTGCCTCACAGCTCCTACCTGCTTCTGCGGGGCTGTATATCAGAGGATGCAGGCGTGAATTCCTTGGTGCAGCGGTGGGAGCTGTGAGCTCCCTGCTCCGCCGTGCTCTGCTGAGGCTGAGCAGGAAATGCTTCTCTCACAGGCAACGTCCTAGCAGGGCATGAAATAAGTGCAAACCTTTCAAAGGAGTCTCCGTGGTATCGATAGTTAAATGGATGTTGCAAACGACCTTTTGCTCGCAGGTAGCCACAGAAGTGTTGGATCTGCAGCCCGCAAGCTACTCCTGCTGTTTTGGAAACCACTACAGCAGTGTGGTTAAAAAATTACCAAATTAGCTGTATTTCTCAGGCTAAGAAAGGGTTGAGAATGTAAATATAGGCTATTCAGGGTTTTGTTTATAGACTGAAAAGTTTTATAAATGCTACACATAATGGACGTAGTTTTTTCAACTTCTTCAGGTGTTTCTATATAAAATTATTTCAATGGGAAGTACTTTAAAAATGAAGTAAATGTATGATGAGAAATGAGAAATCCGGCTAGATTTCTCCACAATATCTGCATTTTAGCAGAGTTGGTCTAGCTGAGGATCTGGACATCTGAAATTCACATTTAAAATGACTGTTGCTTAGCTAGCCAGGGCAGTTTGTGTCATTTCTGACACACTTCCCTTCCGTTATATATGCCACCAGATTTGTCCTTATAGATCTTGTATTTAACAGCTCCTCTTTTATTTTAATGTGCCACTTAAAGGTAGATTGTTTCAGTACTACAGTAGTAAGCAAAACCAAATTTCCATTTTCTCTTTTTTCTTTTTGCACGCATTTAATTTTGAAAGCTACCGTGGCATGAAACAATAATTCAGAGAAGCTCCATTTCAAATTGCCTTTCTTCATTAAAAAATAAAACAAAATAACCAGGAGGTCTAGCACGTTATGTCACTAAGTCACGCAGTAAGAGGGACCATCAAAGAATGGTGGGAATTATCACAGCAGCTTGCTCCTTGTTAGAAGCATTTACCTCATGACCCTTTCATTTGCCTACTGCCACTTTAGTTTAAGAGTGACAACACTGTATAGCACTCTGCACTTTCCTCCTCCCCCCCCCTCGCCCTTTCCCTTAGCACCAGATGCCTTTGTAAAGCAGCCTGGTGAAGGAGTGAACAAAACCTTGTGGGATAAGTCTGACACTGGAAGTTAATGATTATCAGTCGAAACAAAACACTTGTTTACATGTTGTAGTCATTAGAGGTTCCAGTCAGTCATACCTCGGCTGGGATTCCTGCCAAATGTTTTGAGGGTTCTTTCACAAGCTGTGCAGTTTTGTAAATACAAAAGCACTCTTATTAAGCCTTTTTAGTATTAGACTGTGCAATTAAGACTACGGGTAATTAGATTCCTTTATTGGGAGTAGAATGGCCCAAGATACACACACACAACTTTCTTAGCCACAAGATACCATCGTATCTCTATTTGGGTGTTCCATTACAGATCAATGACTAAGAGAAACTCTCTTGTACTGCAGACATTTTTTCTTTATTAAAAATTGTGCTCAAAACTTGGGGAGGTATGGGTTTTTCTTCACCTTATTGTCATCACCTCTGCTGGAGCCATAAAACTTTCTTTTTTGATTAGCTTGTCTCAATTTGCTGGAAACCCTTTGCTTGCATCTCTTTTAGTATTGCTGGCTTTTCATTTCAGCCTTATTACAGCTAGGATTAAGGAGGTGATTTAACTATGAAGGAATTTAGGAAAATTTCCAGTAAGCTAAGGATGATTTTAAGTTAACTGCAGGATAACAGGGTTGTAGAAATGAATGTTTCTTTTAACACCTGTGAATTAGTCCATACCTGAATAAATAAATGATCCCTTTGGTATTTGAAGTTGATATAAACCAGCTCAAATTTCAACATTTTCTTGTAAACACTCTAATCATGCAAAAATGCATCTAATACAAATAATCATGTGAGCTGATGAACCTGTTTCACGTACCCTTCAGCTCAGGGAGTATTCTGTGCGCTGAGCACGATGGTAAATTATTTAAGATTTGGGAGGCCATTTTTTGTAACTGTGAATTGTAAGACAACTGAATCATCCATACATATTTTATCTCTATTTTTTTCTTTGCCAGAGAAGATATCCGTTTTAGTTGCTCCAGTGCAGGACTGCTCGCTTTGACATTTCCCGGTTGTCTGTAGTGCTAGGCAATAATTAAATATCAGGTGCATAAGCTGCTCTTTAATTTGACATGTGTGCTCCAGGCAATAAACACATGCAGTGCAACGTGGGAGTGTAATTGCTAAGGAATAAAATCTTGTACCAAGTGAGATCATTGTATCAGGTACTGTGTGACAGCTCATTTGATCATTATGCCCAGGCTAAAGAGGTTGCCTAATTAGTTTCCATTAAAACTCACCCTTTAATCAGGAATTATTCTTGCATAAAGAATGTCACTTGGTCCAGATGAATGAACAATGGTTCCCCCTTGAGATTCAACTATCTGTTACACTTGGGATGCCATATGTCTTTTCAAACAATTCAGCTACCACTGTACTCTGTGAATCTGGATCTCGCGGCACAACGTGGTATTTGCATTTCCTCGATACCAGCTCATGTTCTGCAGAAAAGTCACAATGGTGCTCTGTATATACTTCATCAAGTCAGAGAAACTATGTTCAAGCAGCAGGAGCTGTGTTGTAAACACACAAATGACTAATGGGCCTCTCTTAACTAATATGTCTTAGTTGTTGTATATATTTCATTACTGACATACATAGTGTACGTGCTATTACCTGGAGCTAGACTTTGGTTTCTCACCTAGAAACGTCAAGGTTCATCTAAATTTAATATTTTGGAGAGAAACAACTCCCTAGCTTTTTTTCTTCTTGTGACAATAGCTTTGTCATCTGAAGCTGATCACAGAAGTAGCTGCGCTTTCTCTTTTTACTCTCTTCCCAAAAAATATCTTTCGAGTGCTTTCCCTTTTCTCCCACAAGACATGTGAGGTTTGGCACATTACTGGGTTCATGCACAGAAGTGAAGCTTAGTTGTTGGGTATGTTTCAATCTCAGCCATTTCAGCAAGTTCCAAGTTGTCCAAAGGAGTTCACTCTTCTGCCACATGGAAGCTGCAGGGAGTGGCTCATTTGAGCTGTCCAGAAACTGCTCCTCAGGTGAGGCTTTCCCCCTGTGGCTGTACAGACTGTGGTAGGCCAGGTGGAGAGAAAGAAACTTGCAAATCAAAGGTCAGCACTTACAATCAGTGGCCTCATTCAACTCCCTTGATCACCTGCTGTACAGATGTGAACTGATTTAGTAATGTTTGAAAAATGCCATGGGCTGGCCTGCCAGTTTGAAGTCCAGCAACAGCAAGAACTGCTTGATGCTCTTCCTTTCCCCCGAGGTGTCCTGGGACAGTGAGCTGAGCTTCCCTTCTGTAGTCAGGGGTGATCCTACAACATGTTGATGTCTTCATTATCTGCCAGTGTGCTGTCCAACCTTTCTCTAATCAAATGGTTAATGAGACACCCAGATATACAGGTCTCAAAAATACTTCCCTATTTTTTTTTTTTTTTTAATCTCAGATTGTTGCCAACCCCTTGTTGTGTTGGGAGGAAGGTAAAAATGTTTTGTGGGCTTTGTGCACCCAGAGAAAATACCTTTTACAGGAACAAGAACAACCCAAGGCTTTGTGAAAGATTGCCACAAACACTAAGCTAGTATTGTGCAGGCCTGCTCCAGGTTCATATTTGGTAAATCTAAATGCTTTAACCTTCATACTTAAACCCAAGGCATACTTGCTTTTACACTGCAAACATATTCAAGGTAATGGATGTTGGTGCAAGATGGAATTCAAATCCTTAATGTTTCTTGCTGCTACTGCTCTGAGTGCTCCCATTCTCCACACCCTGTGGTGGTGTCCAATATATGATGTGTCACAGCCACAGTGAATGAAGCAGACAGGAAAGTGGCTAAAGCACATGATTAACAACTAGAATCAGGAGAAGAGAAATGGTTTGATGATCTAACATGATTCTCTAAATAGCAGAGGCTTTTAATTTATTGGTTTTTATACCTTGAGCTACATGTCTAGGAAAATTAGTATTCTGTGTCATCTAAGAGCTGTCCACCTTTACCTAAGATGTTCTTTGTAGTTGTGGTCAATCTCTGATGCATCAGAGGAAGATAGAGAAGAAAGAATAAAAGCTTCTTTGAGCACAGAAACTGAATTCTGATCTTTTCTGGCTTCCTCTGGTTAATCCATACTATTTTGGCATTCTCGCATACATCTTATGCTCCCTTCTAATATTTTCAGCAAACACATTCTTACATCTCTTTCATGTTCCCAATGCCATTCCTGATTTCTTTCCACGTCCCCAGATTGTATTTGCCCAGGCTTCTGGAGAACTCTGTTGCATCTGATTCAGTTACAGACATCGATTAGTGTCAGTTGCTGTCTCTTGACTATTAGTCAAAGAGGATTTTTTTGCATCTTAGTTACTTCAAACCCAACAAATGCCTAGAGGGGCTCCATGATGATGATTTATGCAAATAGTTTAGTGAAGCTCCTAGATGGTATCCAGGCTGCTCTGGTGGTATGCAGTGATAAAGATCAGTTATTGCTAGAATGAAATGAATTATCTGGGTGTGATATCTTTATTTTTAAGGAGGTTATTGATAGCCCCAAAGCAAGGAGATATATGTAGTAATCATGAATGAAGTGCCTTCTCCAGTTCTGCAGGCCTCTCTCAGAAACCTGTGTGCTGAAGGACACACACAATCTTTGCAGATTATTAACCTCAGAGCAATCCTCTGTCAATAAAAATTAAAATGAAAAATTAAATTAAATCTCAATTTGAAGTTTAGCAGCATAATAGGGAAATAAAAATGCTGAATTAATAATAGGAAAATTTACATTAGTAATAGTAGTGGTATTATGTGGTACAAAGGGCAACCTGTCCAAGAGGTAAGTTTTGTTTTGTCTTTAATCAAGTTCACTTCTTTAGCCAATCAGTTTTTGTGCTAATCATCATGATTTATATTATTGAGATTTTCAATCTAATGACTTGCATTTTCTCGAACCAACTAAACTTTTTCATTATAACAATGAATTCTACAGGTTATTTATAATATGTTAAAAAATGAAAAAGAGCAACTTGAAATTACAGTTTAAAAAGAGTAAGTAATTTTAAGAAGAGTATTTTTGCAATCTTTATTCTTATACACTGATAGTGGACTTGGGAACTTCTGAAATCCCTGACCATGTAGAGTGCAGTAGCTCTAGCATGTTCCCTCTCCCTTCCCCCTGTGTTTCCTCTGAAAAAAATTTCTAATATTTCAATTCTCCTTCTGAAGATGTATTTTTATGACTGCAATCTTGATTGTTGCCTGGTTTTTAGTCCTGTCACCAGCCCAGGTCTTTCTCTGTGTTCTTTTCAAAGCTGAATAGACAGAACATGGTAAATTATTTCACAAGAGGGTATTCCACTGATTTATAATATTGAGACTATTACTTAATTTTTGAACTTTCTGAAGATAGCAAGGGGTTTCGTTTTTAAATGCAATGCCATAAGTCAATCTGAGTTCATCTTAGACGTGACCCAATTTTATCAAAAGGTTTATGAACTTAGCAAACTTGGCTCAAATACGGCTGAAAAGCTGCACTGAGATGCATTACATTATGATTAAAATCTCACTGTAGCTCTACTCTAAGTATTATCTAAATATCTTCAGTAGCAAGTTTAAACCAGAAATGACCTAAGAAAATTACTTCTGCTATAAGCAAATATATGGGCTAAAGACAGTTTTGGGTGACCATTCAGGGCTGCTTTTACTTTCTCTGTACCTGACTGCCAGGATTAAAATTTTATATCTTTTCCACAAAGCACATTTTCCCATTATAAATACATATGTTTATTTTTGTATTATAAAGTGGAGCCTATTTTTATTACTCGTGTTGTTAATCCAAGTAATCTTTAGTGTTTCTATAAGAAATTCACTGGGGTGGAATAAAAACATTGTTCAGCACAGAATGAACCTTTCCTATATGCAAAAAGCAAACTAGGTTTGCATTCAATGTAAATAGAGTAAAGACCATCAGCATTACTCTGTGCAATATCCTGATACTTTACAGCCCTTTTGGACCTGAACATATCAGCCATACTTCAGAAGCCTCCATAAAGTTGTATAAATGTTTTCTTTTGCAATGATTTTTCAAAGTTTCCAGTAACTATCATTTATTGCTCTCTTGTGAGTTGTACTGCATGGACTGAATATTATCAAGGAAAACAAACTGGTTTTGTTTTATTTCTCTGAAGTGCTTTCTAAAAGAAATCTATTCTAAATGTACACATTGGATCATATTCTGCCCCTAGCTATAGTGGCTGATAAAATGCCATTGACTTTATTACCATCCACTTTGACTCTGGCCTATTTCCATGTACTCCAGCCTGCCTGTGTAACTAAGGAGGGAAAATTTGACCTGGGGTGTGTGCTTTGCTTCAGAAAAAGCTGCATTATTTGCCCTCAGTGAGGCAAGTGCAGTAATTCATATGTTGCATCCACTTAGAGTGAGGCCTGGGGTGCTGTTGTAAAAGTTCCCCCTTGCAAGGCTCCTCAGTGAGGAGCTTCCCAGAACAGTCAGCACTAGGACGTGGAGAGCAGTGCTCAGCTGCAGCTCAGGAATGCTCCAGGAGTGTGGAACAGAAATCACTGTGCAGGTCAGGGACCAGGGGGAGTCCTTCTGTGAGCGAGAGAGAGGCTGGGCAGGTGTTGGGAAAGATGGGACAGGAAAAACTTACAAATATGATTGCCTGGCAAGAGATACTGAAAATACAAAACCTGTGAGTGAAATAGAAATGAAAGCTAGCGTTGAGATGTAGGCATGGCAGGCAGGAAGATGGTGATTAGCTGGAGATGGGTTGAGTGATAACAAACAATGGGACACCAAAGAACCCAAAGGTGTAGCCCAACCAAGGTATCTGGGAAAAGGTAGATAAGAGAATAGCCTTTAGAGTTCAGAATACAGAGTGATATGGTAATATAGCAGTTCTCACAGGCTGCACGCAAAGTCTGTATGTCGTGCGGGTTGGTCACTGTAAATTAGAATATTCAACACAAAAGGAGATATAATGTATTGTAACAAGGACCTCGAGCTCTCTTACCTCACCTGCCTCTCTTACTCCTACCACTTCTCTTACCTCTCTTACATCCTACCCTCTTGCTCTCTCTCTCCCTCTCTCGTTGGGGCACCCCTTCAGCCGAGGCTGGTGGCTGAAGGCAGACCCTTTTTACCCACAACCCTTCAATAAAACCACGTGTTCTAGAATATCTCAGGTTTGCAGAGTTCCTTCTCCCTGCTGTCCACTGATGCTCTTACAGGCAGGGACACTGGGGTGCTGGACTCACTGATTCTGTCCTGATGGAAAGGATGAGGGCAGCAGAGGTCTTGCTGCAGTGGGAGGACCACACTTCCTGATCCACCCCAATGTCCCCGCTGTGGCTCTTGTAGGACTGAAAAGAAAATGTAGGAAATAGGTTCAGGGGCAGCAGCCATCCTTGACATGCAAGCTGATTGCCAGCCTAGGAAATGGCCAAAACTCTTTATACCTAGATCTGGCCAAAATTCTCCTCCACCTTTAAGAAATCTTGATAAAAGATTTAAAAGAAAAAAAAATAAACAAAAACTCTGTGCCTCTAAACAGATTTCTCCATTATTTCCAGGTGCAGTCTGGAAGGCCTAGGTCTAGTCTACATGAGGAATAAAGAACTGAAGGTATTTTGCAAAAAATGTGAAGTGGCATGCCATTTCCTAATTGCTGTCCTTGTGTGGCTGCTCTATCATAAAACAAAACCCATTTTGCTTTGGAATAGCTACTGTGGGAAAGATAATTTATTTCAATTGGAATATATTTTGGAAATTTTATCTGTGTATTTAGTTAATGCTTTCCAGCCTTTCTCTCCTAACATGAATTTAGAGTTTTGTGTTTTTGATACTTTTAAAATGAATGCTGCTTTCAAAGTATGTCATTCTGGAAGAAATAACAAATATACTGAAATACAAGATAACTGTTAGAACTGGGACCAATCAATGTTTGTTTTTTGAAATATGCAGAATTCAAAGCATTGACAGATCATCCTTAAACACCAAATTAGTACAACTAGAGGTATACTCAAAAATCTCATTTTAACAAAATTATGATGTATTAATTTTTGTATTTGGTCTAAAAATATGGAAATTTTATATGTGCTGTTCCTTCATTTTTCAAATATACTTCTCTAACTTTTTAAAAGGCCAGCTTTCAGGGGAGCTTACATCCTAAGTTCAAGGAACAGTATGCATTTACAGCTGACTAAATTTTGAAAGCTTTTCCTGTTCATTCTTTCACATAGAACATTGAACACGTAGTATTCACAGCCCTCATGATAATAGGTTTGTTGGGACAAGGAAGGCATCTTTTTCTTGTTCCATCTGAGTTAATATGTCTGGTTTAGTCCCTTGAGAAATAAAGTTGGCATCTGCAACCTCTTGTTTAGAAGATGTCTAGATTCCATCTTCTGTGGTCTGCCAAGAGTGATTATGAAGGGGTCTCTTTTGAGCTTTTAAGAAAAAGTACTTTTATTCATGTCTTAAACTCAGTTCAAAACCAAGTATCATATATTACTCTTATTTTTTTCCCATGTTTGGTAAAGATACCAACTGCTAAAATAGTACAGATGTACATGTTAAATTGGATAGAGAAGTGAAGCAGAAGCACACAGATTTCACAAAGGAGACATGGAAGATCTCTAATGATTTTCCTTAGGAAAAAAGGCACTAATATGGGTCCTGGAAAGTAGACTGTAAGCTTTCAATGGCAAATGACTGGAAACGTATTTTCCAGTTGGCCCAAAACACTGCAATAACTAATATCTGTAGGGAATAAAGGAAGGATCAATATGTGCAAATACCTTGGTTATTTAAGCATTTGGTAAAGTGGTATGTTTTTCTTAAACCACAAGAAGACACTGCCATTATTTTACCTGGAAAATAATACAGATAAGAATTTACATGTATATACAGATCCTTAAAGTAAACCACAAATTCATGCACATCACAGTCTTAATGCTCACTTATGTTGGCAAATTTTAAGAGCTTGTTTGACATGCCTGCAGTTTGCACATTGCAGCTACAGGCTGCTTGGCTGGAAAGTTGAACCAGGAATAGCATCTAGGCTGGCTAGTGCCACAGTGCCAGAAGCGGTTGCGTGGGTCTCAAATGGCCCTGCTGTCACCCTGGCACTGGCAGGTGGCCCCAGAAGGCTCCAGCTGTTGCCAGAGGAGTTAAGAACATGATGTGCACTCTGGTTATGGCTGGCAGCTGGCAGCTGCACCTGCTCCTGGCAGCACATCTGGCATAAGGATGTCTCCCCTGGGACAGCCAAGGCTACCCATTGTTAGGAGTAGTTCAGTCCCTTCTTCTCAGGCTGGAAAATCTGTTTCTGTCTACGCAAAAGAATTCCAAACTGTCTTCACAATATAATGTTTTAAATTTTTTATTATGTTTTATTGAGATATGAACTGCCTGGATGTGCTCTGAGGTGAGTGGGAAACTGGCTGCACCAAGAGGCTTAAAGGGTTGTCCATTCAGGGTCCAGCTAGTGGCATTCTTCAAGAGTCAGTGCTTGGGTCAAGGTGCTCCAATGTCTTTTGTTACTCAGCTGGATGTGGGATGGAGTGTATCTGCACTCAATTCACAGGGGACACTCTGTCAAGCAAGGCAAGCCCAGCAATCCGGAGTTGCCTTGGCTTGCTGGAGCACTGGGCAGCAGGAATCTCATGAAGTTCAAGGTAGCTTTATACAGAGCCCTGCATCTGCGATTGCAGGCTGTCGAGGATGCAGTTCTCTGGGAAAGAACCTGGGGCCTTGGCCAGTGACAAATCAAATCTGTGTCAATCATGTGTGCTTGTGTCAGGAAAGGTCAGCAAACTTCTGCTATATCAGCAAGAGAGCAGACAGCAGGCTGAGGGAGGTGAGTGTTCCTCCTGTGAAAGGGAGAAAGTATTTGAAGTCTGTCTCCAGTTTGGGGCTTGCTGGGGGACAGTAGTAGAGAGGCAAGTCCAGCAGAGTTCTGAAAAATCACTGTGGAGGTTGAAGCACTGTGGAGGATGAGGTACAAGGAATATCTCGAGAGTTGGTTCAATCTGAGGAAGAGAAGATGCAAAATATTGCTGTCTCCAACTGCGTAACATGTTTATGAAGGCTCCTCAATATGCCCAGCAAAATAAAAAGGGGCAATGGGCACAGGGAAGTGAAATCTCTCTGGAGATAGTCAAAACACCACTGAGCAAGGCTCTGAAAAACATATTGAAACTTTTTGAAATCGTCTCTAACCTCGTCCCTGCCCCTGCATTAAATGGTATGTTTGGACCACAGGTCTTTCTGAGCTCTCTTCCAAATTAAATTATTATGTGCTTCTGTTTTATATCTATTTTCATATTTCTAATAGCAGCCCCTGCAAATGGAAAATGTCACAATAAGTTGTAAGCTTTAAAATGCAGATCTGATCTGAAAATTAGAGCATTATTTTACACAGTAGTATAAGACACACAGTGTAAAAGGTCTCTGATGGATTAATTTTTGCAATACATTGTTTGTATTGCTATATTGCTATTGTATAGCAGTTTGAATTATTCTGTCAGATATCCTGTTGCAGGAAAGTCCCTTTCCAACACCTTTTGTTCTGTGGTGTAATAAACTGTTTGCTAGATGCTATGGTCACTACAATATACTCATCCTAGGCTCCTGTCAGTGACTCCTAAGTCTTACTTGAATACAGAAATGGTGTAGGCATTATGTGGGTTTCAGAAGCTACTATACTTCAGTGCAGGCCATTATCAGTGTATCACAGAATCACAGAATGTGTAGGTTGGAAGAGACCTTCAAGATCATTGAGTCCAACCCAGCCCTAAGACCTCAACTAGGTCATGGCATCAAGTGCCACATCCAGTTTCCTTTTAAACACATCCAGGGATGGTGACTCCACCACCTCCCCAGGCAGACTATTCCAATATTTAATCACTCTTTCTGTGAAAAACTTCTTCCTAATATCCAACCTATATTTCCCCTGACGAAGCTTTAGACTGTGTCCTCTCCTTCTGTCAGTTGCTGCCTGGAGAAAGAGACCAACCCCCAGCTGTCTACAACTACCCTTCAGGAAGCTGTAGAGAGTGATAAGGTCACCCCTGAGTCTCCTTTTCTCTAGGCTTTCCTTTTGTCCTACAGAATAGAAGTAACCATGTTCTCTCTCTTCTTTGCACTGTTTGGACTCAGGGGTGAGGAAGCTGAATTTTCCAAAGCCTTCTCCTAGGAACAATTTCTTGTTTTTTCCCCCATTCTGTCTTTATCTTGTGTCTCTTCATCCCGAGCTCTGACATTTCTTTGCCTTCTTCCCATGTCTAGAGAAATGGAAGCAAACAGGAGTGATAAAGAGAAAGGTTGATATTGTTCCTGATGGTCTAGTTTGTATCCTGAGCTCTGCTGTCAGAGCAGCTCTCCATTGCACATTGCTGTGTCAGCATCTGATCTGGAGCCTGGCCTGTTGAGGTCAACAAATTAATCCTGTGCACTTCCTCCTTGCTCCATGTGGGAATAAGGGAATAAAGGAACAGAAAAGGAACCCCATCTCAGTGGCTCTTCACTGTGGGAAGACAATATTAAAATAAGAATTTATGCAGAGACCATGTCATTCCCCACGGCTGCAAGAGACAGAAAATCAGAATAGCTGGAAAGCAAGGTCATCAATGGGGCTGATTGCAGAGCTGGAAATGGGCCCCAGGAGCTGTAACTTTCTTTGTGTTTTTCCTTGCTGAAATAATTTTGTGAGGAAGCTTATTAGAAACCTTCAAATCTCATCAACGACAATAGCTGGCAGCTACACAGAAACTTAAATTTTTTGCATTTCAGGATTCATGCAAATAGCTGTTACAATGAAAAAAGAGAAATTAGCTCAGGTTTTTACAAAGCACCTCCTGAAGTGAAGATCACTAATGAGTCATTTGGAATTGTTGTCAGATCACTGACCAGGCAGGAATTTGCAGTCAGGCACTGATATTGCTGCCTGCTAACAGCAATCTCATTAGTAACAGTAGTTCTAGGCTTTACGTGTGTCATCCCCCTAGATAAAGAAGGTTCCTGGAATTATCAGGTGCATAGTCATTATTGTCAAACAGTTAATATATTTTTGAAGCTAAAATATTTTCTGAGCTTTTTCAAAAACCGATTTAACAGACTTTTTTTTATGGCTCCATCGGAACTACTGTTAAAATTGACCAAGAAATCGTGATTTCTTGGTGATACTCCTTTATCATTAAAAATGAAGCTACAGGTCAGATTCCAGCTCATAAGACATGAAAGAGGGAGCTAAAGTGCAAGTGCAAAGGATGAGCAAGCTGTTATTATAATAAACACTCATGGAATCAAATATTTCAGTTGTTCTTTTTTTGAAAAAGAAGGTGAACCTTGCCATCTACCCCTCAAAATATCTTTTTTCTGGTTGCTGATCTTCTCTAATGACATAGTTGTTTATGAACAGTCTGAAATGCTTTCTATTCGACTTCCAGATGGAGTCAAATGCACAATTTTCAGGCTTTTACAAGCAAGCCTAGAGAATGTTTGAACGCCAGTCAGAATATTCAGCTAAGACATATAGCTTTAATCTTCAGGAAGTTAATTTTTCTGGAGCGAATAACAATGGACCTCTCAGCCAGCACTGAGTGCTGACTTTTACTAGTGCTGTGCATGTGTGTCTGTGCATCAAACCTGGCCCAGGAAACCCACGGTGGTTAACTCGCTATTTGAAAAGATAAAGAGTCTATTCAATTTAGAAGACAATAATAGTAATTTAACATACTTGAGCTGAAGTAATTACCTTTCGCTGGTTCCACAGCATGAAATTACACTCTACAATAATTTTGAAATATTGATCCTTTCAGGCATCTGATGTTAGAAAGTGTTTCTTGAATGCATTGGACTCGCTGGAAGAAAGTGAAGTTTTTTGCATGCTGATATAGACTGATTTGACTTCCTAAATACATTATCTGCTGTGTTGTTTGAGACTGTCCAGCAGCTGCAGAGAAGTTGCCACTGGAATTCCTCATATGTGCACTTCAGGTGCCATCAATTTTTGGTTACATTTTAGAAAATTCTAATGTGTAAAGTGTCATGTCCTCAAAAATTTCTTTCCTGGGTTTCCTTTGAGTTTTCTCTTGTTTCTATATCTTATTGAAGAAAATCAGTTTTGCATGGAGAGCACCATTAATAATGAAATGCAGTCTGTGAGCTTTTTAAAAGTCTATTTCTTCCTTATAAATAAATGGTAATTTGTTTTAAAGCATCATTGCACACAGTGTTCAGCTGGCTCTCATGCATTCGATTATTTTAAATAAATGTACCATAAATGGAACAAGTTTCTTTCTAATTTGCAAACGATATGCAACATTTTTCAAAAAAAAAGAGAGAAAAAACTGTAAAATTTGTTCTTAACTACATCTCATTAATGTGAAGCTGTTCAATGACCTGTAAAGATTAAAGAATTAGTGAATTGGTAAAATTATCAGAATGAAAAATCTGTATAATTTTGATTTCAATTTAAAAATCTGCTAAACAGTGTGGGGGCTTTAGAAAAGTATATTACTTTTTAATATCGGTTCCACAAATGTCCTAGTATCAGTGTTACAAATGGACTGAAATAAAGACAACAAATAGTATGTTTAAATGTACAGTGTTACACATTCTGTTAAATCCTTTTTTTTTTTTTCATTAAAACAACTGAAGACATTTAATTAAGTGACCACTCTGCTAAGTGGAGCAAAAATTAATATACATAAATGAATTTATGTGTGGGCAATGATGCATAATTAAAAATATGCTTCAAATAAGGAGTTGAGAAGAAAGAAAACAGTTTAACAAGAATCGTCAAGACTATTTCCGCCTGAATTTTTAACGTCAAACATGCACAGGATTTACTTATTTGAAACATTTCAGCTAAAACTTGTGACAATTGTGCCTTTAACATACTGGTGCCCTAGTATTATGGGACAATGTTCTGCTGAAAGCTAATCTTGGGCAGAAAAATCGTCTCAGTATCTTGTGACCAATGTCATGTTACTCGACTCGCTGAAAAGACTACCTTTAGGCAAATCTCATCTTTGACAGAATTTTATTCCAAAAGTGCTGAAGTTCTTGTGGGAAGATATGTCAAAGCTGGAGTGATAGAATATATTTACATGTGAACTGAAAGATGATGTAGAATATATATATATATATATAAGTTTAAGGGACTTTTTTTTGACATGGGACAATTGTGTTGATAATATAGGCTTATAGGCTACCTATTTGGAATAGAAGTTCAGCTTTATATTGCTTAATAGTTGGAAAAAAGAGAAGCAAGCTTCCTTCCATAAGTGAAAAAATGGGGTAATTTGATTTATGGATCCTTGAATGTTTCATGGCAATTTATATAGTCATCCTTTGTGGGCCATAGGTTGTGGTTCCTTTCTTTTTTTATGATGCAGTTGTCATAAAACATGCTTTGAACAGCCAGCATTCCATTCATCTGGAGTTTCAGGCAGATTCTCCATATTTTCTTCATCTAGTGAGCAAACATCAGACTGGTGAATGTAGAGCTTTTTTGTGTTGCCAACCCCAGATTTCTCTGAAGGAAATACATAAGGTATGTGGTAGTGGAAAATCAGGCTTGTTCTGCCTAAAAAGTGGATTTTGATTTTGTGACCTTTGTGAACACTTGTGAGTGTTGCCTTAGGAAAGCTCCATGCTTTTTTGTGTTACAGACTTCTAACACTTCATTTGATAAGTCACAGCTGACTCCAGCCCTGTTTACTGTTCTTGAAGAGAAAAAAGTAGGAGGAAAACTGCAGCATCCAGGCATACAGGTCTTGTGTCACAGCAGTGCTGCAACATGAAGGACAGAGGAGAATGGCACAGAAAGCCTTCTCTTGTAAGGATTGCCTCTCCCACTAGATTCAAGAAATCAGCAGCTGCTGTTCTGGTGATGTTCAGGTTCAGCTGGGCTCCCACCCCACTGGAAAAAAAAAAAAAAAAAAAAGCTCCTTTATCCCCTATAGCATTTTATTGGCAAGTTTAGTCCAATAATGAGAGGGGACTTTGGGGACTACAAAAGGTAAAGTCCCTAAGGCCACATATAAAGAACAGAAAAGCAACAGTCCTTTACTATTTTTCTCTAATAAACACATGTAACACTAACTGCCATGACTTAATTACTGCAAAGCACTTTTAAACAACTGGCTTAACACTGTATTAACACAACATAAAAACCACCGCACCAGGAGTATCACCCGTCATTATTGGATATGGCCCTACTGAAACCAATGGCACGAAATTAATAGGTGCAGAGTTTGGGGTTTGGCCCCTTAGGCCCCCACAGGCCTAGGAATTCATTGCCTCATGCTTAGGTTTTCCATTGCCTTACAGCTCCAGCAGTTCTTATTTTTGTGAACTTTCATGGTGTTTCTATTTCTAAATAATTGTGTGCAGTTTTTTTTCAGGATACCTATGGAGTGAGAGTTGAATTTCTTTAACTAGTGTGTTTGTCTACTGCAGACACCAGTTAACCCTGAGAGTGGGTAACCACAGAGCAACCTCTACCTTCTATGTGTAGAGCTATTCCCAGAGGGCAGATTAGATCTCATTGCTTGGATTTTCAGATACACTTAATCAGAGCTCTGTTAAAGCTGTACCTTTTCTGTGCAGTTCTGTGCACTTCCAGGTCATTTCAGTTTCTCTGTATCTGTGATATTTTTCTGTCTGATTTCTTCTCCTACTAGCTGTTCTGGAAGTATGCTGTGCCTCCCATGAATGTCTCTACCAAGATACTTGGCTCTTGTGAGAGCAGTGGAGACGAACTGAGCAGCCACTTCTGTTTCATCCTCTGTGCTCTTAAGAACAATGAAATTGGGATTCCACAAAAAAAAGGGCAGATGCTTAGGAGGTAAAGTATTCTTTTCCACGGTAGATGTTGCTTTCAGGGTTGTGTGTGATATGGGGGTGAAGAAGAAGAAGAAAGAAGGGCTGCTGATAAGTGGCAGAAGGTGAGAGGTGCTTTAAGGTCATACAAAACTTGAGTAGAAAGCCATTTGTTCAGTGTGTGGCATTTCCATTGTGAAGAGATTGAAATAATAACAAATTCTCCCCCGCTGGTTGTCAAAAGCTCCTGCAGCTTCCCCTGTTAAAAATTGCTGTATAATCTTTTATCCCGTAATGTTGTTAGCATTCTTCTGTTTTCATTTCCTTTCTCAGTGTTTTGATACAGTGCTGCACAAAGGGCTTTTCTAATCACATGCAAGTTTTGTAAACATTGTGAAGGGATCTACTACATGAACTGATGACTTTTGCTTTTTTTAAGTGCATTGATACCAAAGGCAAAAATGTGATTGCAAATTAAGTCACTTAAGGATACAAGGAAGTGGGGAAAAAAGGAACACTTTTAGGACTAATTCAATTTATTTATACCTTGACGATCAAGACAAAAAAGCATTTGGCAAAGGATTTAAGATGCCAAAGATACAACAAAGTCAAAATAAAGAAAGAAGACAGTTATTTGGATAAAATAAATTCATTTCTATTTCTGTAGCTATATTTCTGTATATTGAGCTGCATAAAGCTAGAGAGATATATAAACAAAATGTAGTAATGAGAAGTTACGTCTTTGTTCTGTGTTTTAAGGATAGAAAATACTGTAAATGAGAAGTATTTGAGAACATGCTAAATATTTCTAGCTGCATAATGCTGTGAAACAGGAAACTTGCTCCCTGGTGCTTTTTTTGTGCTGCTTGATTTACAGATGAAAATTGGCTCTATCCAGGTGTGAGCACTTCCTATTTACATGTTTTGTGATAGCAGCTTGAGCCTGCATGCTGCCATTCTCCCTAAATCTGTGTAAAAGAGAGAGAGAGAGTCTCCAAGGAGTACAAAAGCTAAATTATTTGCTTCTGACTTTTTTTCATAATTCTAGAAAATATTTTTCTATTTCTAATGCATTTAGAAGATTCCAGTCTCGTGCTCACCTTCTCTGACCACGTTTGAAAGTTTCCCCGTGCTCTTTACAGAAGTAGAGAGAACAAGTAAAGCCCAACCCAGTGTTTCTGTCAGTCTAGTTTAGATAGTAGATTTCTCACATGGAACCCTGAAATCCAGCTATTGTTCCTCTTTCCTCACAAACAAGATCATTAGGAAATGGTCTCCTTTGAGTACCTCTCACAGCCAGTACTCCTACATATAGAACGTCAGACTCTTTTCTGATATAACACTGAAGATTTTATCCACTGACTAAATGGTGTGTTTTTCCCCTGGTTCTTTTTAAAATGGCCCAGTTAGAAGGGCAGGTGAGAATTACCAGAGCTATAAATACCAGTCGTGGGAGTACCAGCTAATGACACTCTCTCTGATGAGACACCACAGATCCTGTGCTCCTCTCCAATCGAAGGTTTGATGGTAATGGGGAAAAGAGAAAGCACTGGGCTCTCCAGGCTAATGAAGGGGTCACTGCAATCACCAGATCAGCTGGAGTCCAGCTGTGGGAGTGAGCTGACACTGTCAGCACGGCTTCTGTGTAACTCCCTTTTTCTGGTGCAGTGAAGTCTGTTCAGAGGGGAACCTTGACTGCATCTGAAGTGCTTGTGGGAGCTGCACTCTGGTCACCATCTGGCTGGTGCAGCAAATTACTGTGGGAAGCAGGTTCTTAGGAGAGTAGGAAGGAGAAAAGCCAGAAAACATTTCCTGATCTGGGCATTCAGATGCATATCTCAGTTCAGACATCAGCTCTGCTTTGGCTTCAACCACATCAAGTCACTTTAGTTACTCTGGAAATGATTACTCAGGTCCTTCTTTGAAAAAAGCACTCTGATCTTTTTTACAGAGTTATGCATGTAGATCTCAAGGGAAAATCCTATGAAAATGTTTACATTGGTTTTTAATGGGATAATCTTACTTTTTTAGTCAGAATCACTTACTTGGTGAGTTGCCTCCTTTGGGGATTAGGCCACTTTACCTGGTTTCAGGGTATTAACCAGTTGTAGGTGTTTTTTATTTGGATTATGAGATGAACAGATAAAATTTGAATGTCACTCTATACTGGCTTACACACGGTCCTTTTGGACTTGAGTTTCCCTCTTGCTTTCTGCATTTATAAAGTATTATAAAACACTTTAAAAAATAGGGTGGTGTTTTTCTCTCTTGGAATTTCACTGAAATTCCCCAGAAGCTTTTCTGGCCTGACATCTGGCAGCTGGAGGAAAAGGTATTTGTATTTCCTCAGAAAGGTGAAAATCTATGAAGAGAATCAGCTGGAATCTCTATCGGAAATAATTTGGAAAATCATTTCCTCCTTGCCTAATGTAATTCCACCTAAGCTGCCTTTCAAGATGAAGGGTGCTGCAGGAAGGTAAACTTTTCAGCTGTCATAAAGATTTGCTGCTGTTTTACTCTGTTGAAATGTTCACATCAGATTCCAGCAATGAATACTTAGAGATACAAACTCTGTAAGTCGGTTTGTATCGTAAATTCAGTATTAGTCTTCCAAAGCTGGCAAATGGAAACTCTCTTAATTATGAGAAATATTTGTGAATTTTAGACTTAGAAGCTAAATTTGCATTTTTGCCTTACTCTTTATTAAAACAAAGCATCCAGAGGAGACCAATTTTTGATTGCTGGTATTTTGAATGCTTTCTCTTCCCACCCCTCCCCTTCCCACGCATATCTTGACAGTGCCTTTGGGAATGTGACTGCTCCCAAAGGTGCAAATTGAGCAAAAATAGAGAAGATAGCTGTTCAGCAGTAGTATTTCAAATTGTACAAAACAAAATGGAAATTGTATGCAAAATTGGATCTTCCTCTTTCCTCTCTCCCTCATAGAGAGAAAATTTCCCTTTCTACTTTTCAGTCTTTCACTCCCATGAAAGCCAAGGTTGCTCACCTATTACTGAAGTTTAAATGGTCTATTTAATCCAGAAATAATCAACATTTTGGCTAATGGATCAATAGAACAAGTTTGATGTAAAAAACATTAGTAGTGAGGGAACAATTTGTTTTTCACAACCAACAAGAAAAAATTCCCTTTTTTTTTTTTT
>VWZU01013000.1:328807-437856 GCA_013397095.1 Sterrhoptilus dennistouni
AAATTTTTTTTTTTTTTTTTTTTTTTTTTTTTTTTTTTTTTTTAATTTCAACTCCTGGTTTGCCTCAGCTCTATCTGTCCACCTTGTAGTCACTTCCTCTGCAAGGCTGGAAATATGAGTGAGATCACAACCAATGCCAGACACAAAATTTTAATTTGCTAATATTTTCCTGCAACACCTCACCGTTTCTATTTCTTCATAACACCCCTACTGTGGGAAATAAGGTCACACAACACACTGGTACTTATTTCACAATACCTCCTGATGAGGAACATTTTACTATTCTCACATCTCTACCCCTTTTTCTCCGCCTCTCCCTGCCCTCCTCCCTCCTACTCAGCCCCCGCTAATAGCTGGTCTAAATTTCCCAGATTAATCTGATGTGCAAGAAACAGTGATACAAACTTGCAAATTTAATATACACAAAAGCAGGGAGGCTACAGAATGGGAGATGCACGTTCTACTCCACTTGCTCTGGGACAGACAGACTTATAAACAGATACACAGCTTTGCCCATAGCCACTCTATTCCACAAACCCTTTGAAATATTTCAGTTTCATGTCTGTGATAATTAAAGAGCAATGACCTTCTCATTAGCGCCAAGAGGGCTGATGATGATTGTTCCCCATTTTTCTTAATGGATGCAAGCTACACACATGATCTTAGAATATCAAAGCAATTCTCCAAGATATTTATTAGAGTCAAAATTATGAAAACACATAGCAAACCTTTAGTTTGAATTACAAGTGTTAATATATGCAGAACCAAATGAATAGCTCATCTTTCTTCCTCTCTTGTATCTTAAATTTTTCATTACAAATTTCT
This sequence comes from Sterrhoptilus dennistouni, assembly GCA_013397095.1. Lineage (NCBI taxonomy): Eukaryota > Metazoa > Chordata > Aves > Passeriformes > Zosteropidae > Sterrhoptilus > Sterrhoptilus dennistouni. The sequence goes on from VWZU01013000.1 coordinate 329,633, forward strand.
AGGGCTTCAAAGTAGTATCTCACAGTCGGTCCCCTTTTTTCTCTCTTGCATGACAAAGAGCTGTCAAAAATTGTTCCTGTGTTTGTTAGTATTTTTCTCTTTTTTCTCTCATCTAAATGTCAAACAACTTAGCTTAAATAAAGCACAGCATTCTTCATCTGGTGCTTCTCAAAAGAAAAACAACACCACAGAAGGCGTCTAAAAAGGCCCTAATTAATGTTTCTCATTGATTTTGTTTTAGTGTGATGTATTTTATGAAAAAAATATGAATCCAGAAGGCACTCTCATTAAAATCATTAGTGGCTCAATGTTAGCTGAAAACAGCTCATTCTTTGGTGCACTGTAGTGCTTAAAAGCACGTTCACACACAGAGTTTCTTATTTAACATCACAAGCTGGTGCTGGATGGAAACTGGCATTAGTTTTGTCACATACCATTGAACTGTGATGAGCACAATGTACAAAAGCTGTATCAAGGTGAATAATAAGAATGTACTGTTGGCAGAGCATGCACATCTCTCTGAGCCCTCTTACATGCCCAAGAATGAAACTTTCTGTAACTGAGTTTTCTGTTACCCATTTGAAAGAAAGTAGTGGCCGAAAGAAGAGGAAATAATAACCTGGGGCCTGTCACAGCAGTGAGGCCTAGAGTTGTTCTGTTTATTAGGCAAATTCCTGCAAGCTGATTGCCAAGATAAACAGAGATGTGTTGCTGTCTGCAGAGCAGTGTTCACAGTTCTGCTGTGGTGCAACCACACACTGACTGCATCCATGTGCCTTCTCCAGCAGTTCTTCATAGCTAAAACTAGAAGAGGAAATTCTATGTGTATCTTCCACAGGACTAAAAAAAAAAAAAAATAGATGAAAGAATTAAATGGGTAAGATGTTTTTAGAGTTTTAGTAAACCTCATCCAGCATCTTTTACCTCAATTTGCTGCTATCCTTATTATCTAAACAGGGCAAAATGAGCTTTTCACAGGAAATATGTGAGAATTCTTTCTGAGGCACTCCATGGTGGGAAACCATATTCAGAGCAACAGTGCTTTGTTGTGAAATATGACTTTTGCAGACAGAATTATTTCCGACATAAGAAAGGAAGTTTAATGATTTAAATTGGCTGTGTTCAAGTAAAACTGACCATCTTCATAAATCATGTGTTGTTTATCTGAGAATATTTCAGTAAGTTGGATAAATTCTGTGAAGTTCCAGTAGAATAATGCAGTAGAAAAGGCTCAGAAATGAGAACTGTTGCTACTGCCATATTCTGACACAAGGCATTAGTAATTGCCTTGGGGTTTTTTCAGATTTAGGATATACAGAGCTATGAGTTAAGCAGAAACACATTTTGGCATCAAACATATGCATCTCATTTTAAAAACTAATGAAACAATAAGTAATGTTATTTTTTCTACTGTCTCATTTGGATTTTTGTAAGAATGGTTATGAGCTTCAATAATACAGCTTGTAATAATATTTTTGTGTTGTGGGACCGTACTGAAATAGGACTAGTGAGAAGTAAAAGTGTGAAAGGGGAATAGAACTTTCTGGATTGAAGAGGATAGCTGTTTCAGCTGTTCAAGCTTTTTGACACATAGTGCAATGACTGAATATTCATTAATTTGTGTCTTGGTTTTTAATGTGGCATTCATTATAAAACTTCACTGAGAACTGAATCACTGATGGATGTGCAGTAATATATGGGCTACTCTGCCAGGGAAGTCACATTTTTAGTAGAAGAGGTAACATTTATCCTGGTCTGATCACTGTTAATGAGGCTGTCAACAAAATTTTCTTAGAAAAATAATTACTCTGCAAGTAAGGCCATTTAGATCTAGATATGAGTAGTAAACCTGTATTAATTTAGGATTCAGACAATTTTAATGGTTTAATATTTTTTCTTTATGGAGAGCACAATAGTGAGGTCATCTGTAATAAAGATGATAATATTGAACGTTGGTAGTTTTCCTTCCTGTATCTATAGGACATTTATGGCTGAAATATGGTTGAGAGAGCCTTAAAACGTTGTTTTATGGTAACCTCTATGCAGTGCTATAAAGCACTTTTTGTTAATGATAAATAAACTATGGAAGATCTATGTGTTAGCATAGGGATGTGTTCTTCCCCATGTGAGTAGCCTGACTTTTTAGCAATGTTTAGATTACCATGATGACACGAGCTCCAATTCAACCCTGTGGCAAGGAGATGTAATTCCAGCAGTGTTGGTGGATGTACAGGCGCAGTGCTCCTGAGTTCAGCCCAAGAAACAAAGTACACATTGCAATTGCCATAAGTTTTCTGGCTGTTAAATGGCTTACTATCTCAGGAATTGCCTCATTAGAAAATATTTAAATCTGTCCAGTTTGTCTGCAAATAATTACTTCAGAGGCTTCTCCCTAAAGCTGTGAGACTGTCACCAGCACAGTTCTGAGTTCCTTCAGAGGCCATGAATTAGAAACATGATTGACTTTCATTATTTACTGAAGTATTGATTGAATTTATTAATGCGAATGGAGTTGTGGAATATAAAAGACATGGCAGTGTATTGAAAAGATCAGATCAGGTTTAGAGTTAAAGCCTCTACATGTTGTGCGGATGAATGGGGATAAGCTCAGAAATAGGCTGAACTACAGTTCATAACTTATTTTTGATCACACAACTGTAAAGCTGAAGTATTTCCATCAAATTCAGAGTGAATTTAAGTCTTCTCTAAATGAGAATTTTTCTAAGTTTACAAAGTATTCCTTTTTCTCTTTTTAAGGATGGTTAGAAATAAGGCCTAGGTCACTGCAATCCTCATGTCCATTCAGTGGTAACAGTGAGCTCCCTGATGTCAAATTTTGAATGCAGCAATATTCTTTCGACCTTAATGTCACAGGCTGGAGAATACTGCCTTTATTTCACAGCTTGATTACTCTCACTAAATGCTGTGATTTATCACTCTTTTATTTTGCAGCTGACTCTATGGTTAGGTCCTCATGCATTTAGACCATCTCATAATGCAAACCTAAAACTGACCTTAAAAGTTTGCAATTACAAATAGTGAACACAGCAGGGAAAAGAAAATAAAGAGAGAAAGAGGGGTTAAAGACATTGGTTAGAGATTATAAAGACAATCCAAGGAGAGCCCAGGCCTCTGCCAATAGTCATTATCCCATGTTTTTGCTAAGGTGTGAAGTATTACTTCTGTTCCTCATATTTGCTACAGAAGTAGAATGTGACTTGGTTGCACAAGCTGCATCTTGCTAAGGAAAAACCTTCAGGGACGTGTATTGTGACTGATAATTGTCTCAGGTATTTTGGATGAGCCAAGAATCCATTGCCTCTGGGAAGGTGAAAAATTCTAACGTGGAGAAATTCCTGGCTCAGGTGAGTGTAACCCAGTATATTTGTTTCCTTTCTGCACGTTATGTCTACATGTGATATGTGGTTCCTGTCAAAGTGCTGTGTACTCTGACAGAACCAGAATATGTTTTTTTTATCTCTTTTGACTTAAAAAGCTTTACTCTGGTGTGCAATCATTAGGCATTCTTCAATAACTGATAGATAATGTTTTGGCAGCTGTAATTTGCTACAGCTGCATCAGAAAGCTGACTGATGGATGGAGAGGAGTCAGAATGAAGAAGCTTGCCTCCAGATCTAAACCCACTCAGTGCTGGGAAGGTTCTTGTGCACAAGCTGCAGGTGCAGGATCCTCTCTATGGATTGTATCTTGCACCAGTTGGACTAGAATTTATTAGATCTCTGTGAAAACATTTCGGAAAACGTTTTACCAACAGAGTAAACCAGATCTCACTCAACCAGCCAGTAACTAAAACAATCAAGTGACAATGTGCTCACCAAAGGTTGAAGGGAGCACACAGCAGTCTTTCTGGATTATCTCAAATCCCAATTAGAAGAAAAGAACTGACACATTTCATAGGTATTTTTTGCTTTACTTAATAAATGACTTGAATTCCTCTTAGAATAGAGTTTGTATTTTTTAAAAATTGTAATTGTTTTATTTTGTCAGTCTTCTGACACTAAAACCAATTTTTTATAAAGCATCTGTCTCAGATGATAACCTACATTAATCTGACTAAGGCATGAATGCTATCCATTAAAAAATAGATTGCTTTGCAAATCAAGGAATTTTTTTCCATTTTTCTAAAGCTGTTCCTTTCTTTAATCACAGCAGTACATTTGATTTTTCTTTTGTACTCTGAGAATTCCCTCAAATTCACGTTCTCATTTCTTATTTTGTTGTATTTGCAGCCCTGAATATGTGTCCTGTATTGTGCAATTCTTTAGTAAGTGTATCAACAGTGAACAGTGAGTAAAGGGAATGTATTAAGCAACATACTTCAAACCCATGGTTTTAATTAGCTAGGGACAGGATGTAGCAAGTCACAGCATTTATTCAAACAGTCTTGACACAGCTCAAGACAGCAACAGCAAATTTAACACTTAAGGCCACATTAACAAACACAGATGGTTTCAGATTCTCTCTTTAGAGGGATACTGTTGCTCAGATGATGCAGAGCAGTTGGAAACTTTTTGAAATAACTTCTAGCTGCAAGTTTAAGGATTTAGCTGTGAGTTATGTCCACTATATTCTATCCATGCAAATGCCTTGATTCGTTTTATATATCACTGTGACACATCACTGATTATGTGGTGCTCAGATTTTTTGCTGTAGGCCTGATTTGTCTTTATGTAGCAGTTTATGCTGCCTGTAACAACTGCACTATAATATTTTTATTTTTTTTTCACTCAGTGAAAATATGTGAACCTTTTTGCCTTTAAGAATGGGATTTTTTTTTCTTACTTTAAAGCTGTGGGCCAAGAAGTACATTTTTAGCAGCATGTGAACATACAGCTCCCATTAGTGTTAGTTTAAGCTGCATATTGTACTTTGCTCCTAAAATGGTCAAGTAGTTATGCCTAGCTGTTTTCTCCTAACTTAAGGAGATTTGACTGTGTATTAGCTCAAGAACAACTCCTTAATTGAATGGGAACTCTCTGTTGTCTGTTTTAGGTATGTTCTGTATCCCAGATACCTCCAGAAACAGTTAAAGCTGTGCGTATTTAGGAAATATGGCAGTGGACTCTCCATTATACCTATAATGACATGACGAAAAAAAGAGGAAGAGATGATATCATAACCATCTTCCATTAAATAAAAGTTATAAGTTAAATATTTGAGTAAGAGTGTGTGTAAAAGTATTCCAAAGCTGAGCTTTTAAAAATCACTTTAATTTGGTCTTTTATTGTGTGCCAATGAGGTGCTTTTCAAATCTGAGTGGCTGTTTTTTGGTAAGGAGACAGAATAATTTGAGGTTTCTTAGGTACCTGAGCAGTGAGTTTTTTATTTCTTAAACTTGAAAGGATTTCAAATATTGTTTTATACCTTGAATTTTCTAGCCTTAGTAATATATGTCTATGTATAAATATGCACATGCATACACATATATGGATAAAATTCCCCAAATACTAATTCCCTTTAACTTTCCTTTGAAATTACTTACATCCAAAAATGCATGTGGATATGAAGTTGATTTTATTCATGCTGAGAAGTTAATTCCTGTCTTTTCTCAGATTATCTTCTCTTTTTTCCATTGCTCTTTTCTTATTTCATCACTAAACCAAACACGCTGAAAATGCAAATATCTGTAAGCACAGAACCAATTTGCTCAAGGATCCATTATGATCAGCAAAGGCAAACAGAGGAATTAGTGGGGAATAAGATGTACCTGGGGACACAGTGTGGTTGTGTCTAGGGAGAGGAGTGGACAAGGAAGAAATAAACTACCAGCTGGAGCATATGAAAGAGAAGATTGCCTAAAAAAACCGCAGAGCTCCTACATGACAAATAGGAGGAGAAGATTCTTCTGTTGGCATTGTGGTGTTCTGTCAAGTGAGCAGTGAATGAATTGCTTTGGCTTAGATCTTGGACCCCAACTGATGTTTACTCTGCAGATAGCAACACGGTTGGTCTTCTAAAAATAGCTCCTTCAGATTGCACCAGCCCAGAACAACATATGAGATCAAGATGTTGAAGAAATGATGAAAAGACTATGTAACACTTTCTTTTTCTTTTTTCCCCCCTCCATAATTTGCTCTCTGCTAAAGTTTCAATTACTGCTTGGTGACAGTTTGGGAGCCGATGCACAATTTCAGTCTCATTTTTCTCTTCCCTTTGCCTATTTCCCATCTGTATGAGCCCCTGTTCATTTTTATTCAGAGTCCTGCATGAGGGAGCCCATTTATTCTGTCTCTTCACCAGGGTGTTTCTTGCTTTCCATTTCCTGTTTGCTGCTTTTGAAATCTCTACCAGTTTGCTTTCTGATAGTATTTGTGGGCTTTGGCTGGCTGTACTCTGGGCCTGTGTACCTACATGGAAGTAAACAAACAAAAACAAGCTTTGCCTTGAAAACAAAGTGCTTGGAGATGGATTTATCGTTTACTGAATGGCTAGTAAAATGGAAAAGGGAGATCTGTCAGTTTTAGTTGCATGTTGAAAACCAGGTGTGAGAAATGAGTTAGTTTTTCTTTGCCACAGTTTAGGGACATTATATCATTGCTGTGGATCATATATACTGTGGAAGTGCCAGCACCCTCCCAAGTCTGGTGGGTCTTTTAGTGCATGTTAGATTGTTTTTTCCTTGGCTTTTTGCTGCCTTTTTTTTTGTCTTGAAGAAAACAAATGCACCTATGGGCATTTTGTTTTAGGCTTCACTTGAGGTTTTCCCTTTTAATATGAAACATTTGTCTTCCTTCCAAACTGGAATTGCTGTAATGGTCATAGCATCATGTTAACACATAATCATGGTGGGCAAACTAAACTCAGGGTACAGGTAAGACAGAACTGGCTGGTATGAGATACTGCCCAGAAAAAGCACTGGAACAGGGAGCCAGCTAAGGCCAGGAGTGGAAAGTTTGTAGTTACCTTTTTTTGCCACCTACAGCTATGCTTTGAGGTGAAGAGTACTTTGTCTCTGCTGAACAGAAAATAGAAATTCAGGAATCATGGTTGTAAGAGATCTACTGGAGGAAAAAGAAAAGAAGCATGAAGTAGTTGTGAAGACCAGCTTGTAATGGGTTATTTAAAGAAATAATTTTTTTTGTCACTCTGATGTATAAAATCGCTTTGCTTTCAAATTAATAAGTTCAGGGTGACTGTATTTTCCTCCACAGATCTTACATTTTTCTGGTTTTCTTTGTTATCCTCTTTCACTAAACTGTCCTGGAAAGAGCTGTCCAGGTCAGGTCAGGCACTTGCCAGCCCTCATATTAGTATCTGAGATGTCTTTTTCTCTCCCTATGCTTATGCTGCTGTGCTGCTGTGATCACAGCTGCCTTTTCTTATCACAGTTAGCCTGCCCTTTGCTGAAAGGGAACTGAATTAAAAGAGCTTTCTCTACACAACTACAACAAGACCCAACTGGTAAGGCAGGTGCTCCTCAGGCTGATTCAAGTATCCTCTTTCCAAGGATTTGAGCAATTATTCTGCATGGGCATTAGCTGTTGGATGGCAGCCTTTTGCCTGATTTGGTGAGAGGAAGTTGTGAGGGAAATAGGTGATACTTTAGCTCTGGTATCAAAAGGTGATTATTGCCAATATGGCAATAGAAATACCTACATGATGATTTCATGGTTTGCTTCCTTTCCAAATCCAGCCTACACGGGCCCAGATCTGTTTTGAAATTATATTATGAAAGTGGCTCTCAGTGGTTCTTAAAGTTTCCCCCAAGTTGTGACAAAGTCAGCAGCAGAGGCATTATTCTCCACTTGGCATTCCTTTCATGTCAGCAGTAAACATTTGTAAAAGCTAGATGTACTCTGCTTTTTGTTTTGCATTATGCTCTCTCTCTGTTTCTGACTGAGGCTGGCAAAACTTCTTGACAGGACTGTCATAATGTAGCAGAACCAAAAAAGATGAAAAATCAGAACGATGATATTCAGTTACAAAACAATCTCTCCCATGATTATTCCAGTCTAAAAAAATCTGCCTGTTAGCAAAGTTTCCTGAGTCAGACTGTACTTTTGTTCAGTCTTTGTTGTACCAGAGCTCAAGAATGGTAATTGTTGGTGACAAAACACATGGTTTGTGGTGTAGGAACGAAGGACTGAGTGCACAGAGTTGCTGTATCACTGGGGCCTCACTTCTTTTGACTAGGAATTAAAGCCTCTCAAAATTCTGGGGACGTGGGCCCAGCGAGACCATTATTCTATTTCACATAAGCAACATAAGACTGCTCAATAACCTTTCACCACAGCTTCTCCCTGAAAGTTTTCAAGTTTCTAATTTGCTTGGGACTGAATCTGAACCAGTTCCTGTGCTGCAGGACAAATACATGGTGCACACAAATCTGCTGATTAAGGACTGCAGGTTTTGATCATATAGAATTACTAGACATTCCAAAAAAGGGGGAAAAAAAGCAGTGATTGGCTTAGGGAAACAGCCTAGTCCTGCTCCATAACTTGTTGGATGTACAAACTGTTGCTCATATTTATACTCTATAGTGAAACCAAAATGAAACAAAATGTCTATGGTTATAGTAGGAGGAATTGAGAAGTCATCAAATCATAATTTGAGCAGCAGGAAAGAGTTTATTCTCATTGTTCACTAAGACAAAATAGATAAGTAGTTATTGATTAAAGGGTTGTGTGCTTAATAGCAATTTATAAATCCAGGACTCAAAAAATAATGTTTGTTTTACTGCTTTTAATTATTTAACATGCAGTGACATTTCTGTTTTGCCAACAGCAGCACAATAGGTCCCTAATTAACTGAACCAAGTTACTAATAATTAAACCATCAGGCAGAAGTAAGGGGTGCAGCATGTTATTAGATTAACATTCTTAAATAGTAATTCTTTTGTTTTCTAAAGAACTCTGTGAGAGTCTTCTACCCTGCCCCAAACCAACTAGACATCAGCCTACTTGAAAAAACAAAGTTTATTTACGGCTGACACTTGCAGAATCCTTGAAATACCAATAAAAAAAGCACCCTGAAGTTATTCATAGGAGTTTGATGAAAGTTTGGTTTCAGTACTTCCAACCCCATCCTGTAAGCAAATAAAAATTGGTTATTTCGTGACAATGTTGGTCAAATTTTTTCCTTTCTCCAGCTGACTTCTCACTCTGTTATTACGGTCATTTTATGTGAAAAAGGTTTGGAGTGCAGTAAAAAATCGGTTTATATGGTTTCGTGAAGGGCAGTATTGAAAGACAGTGGACTTGTTCAGGAATTTTGTTCACCAGGAAACAGAACACTTTAACTTGTGTAAAAAATTAGATGGTGATAAAAGAAACCCCATGTCTAATACCTTCAAATAAAATCTGGTTTGTTTGGTATTTTTGTTTTTTGCTTTTTTTTTTTTTTTCCTAGTAGAACTGAATGTTTATTCTTGCCCTGTAGCTTCAAAAATGTATGGAAAAAATAACAGGTTGTTGAAAGGGAAAACAAGAATAATTGGAGTCATGGAACAAGAGTAATCTAAAAAGAGATGGAAAATACTAAGCTTTTTTATTTCAGAGCAGAATAAATAAGGAGAGATATGATAAAGGAATCAGAAGAGATGATATAGAGAAGGTAGATCAGGAAAACTACTCACTCTTTTTCTTAATACTAAAAAAAGAAAATACTCACCAGAATGGAAAGAATGCAAATTCAAAACTAAAAAAAAAATATTTTCAGCTCTGTTCCCTGGCAGACCTCCTTGATAAAAGGTACCACTGAATTGCAGAAGTTAGTAAAATTCTTGTTTTAAAAAATGGACTGTTAACCTAAAAAAATATTTAAACCTTGCTGATAATATCACTTCCAAAGTTCCCATTTTCATATAAAGTTCATCTGGCTATTGGCAAAATCTTGATTTTTAGTCAGATGACTTAATAACAAGGCTTCACTGGAAAGACCTGTGTCAGAGGCTGGTGAAGAACTTTTTCTCTCATCCCACATGAGATGTTTTTGGTCTCCTGCCTTCTCCATCAAGTTGGGAAATTCAGATGAGCCTGAACTGAACAGTTAGATAAGCCCTGTTCATGCCCAAAAGCTGTGATGAGGAAGTGTCTGAGAAATGGACTGTTCTTGTTGGTGTTGGTAAGTACTTGCTGAAAGTGGATAAAATGTGCATAAAACTCTGATGATAAAGTTGGCAACTATGTTTTATAGATGACCTCTTACATTGTTAAGAAGCTTTCACAGCTAAGCAAAAAAGGGCTTTGTTTGTATTTAAAATTAATCTAGATTCAGTAAATGAGTTTGAGAAGTTAATGTAGCAGGCAAAATGTGACTGGCAGGCAAGAATCTACATAGAGCTGAGAGGAAAAATCAAATATACCTTGGACCAGGACTGGTATTTTTTTCTTCACTGAATTTTGCCAAACTTGTAAGAAATACACATTGATAATTTGTCTTTATTTTTGTCAAATGCTACGGTAGACAAATGTTTCTGTCTGCCTCTACAACTGAAGCCTCTCTGGTCAATATTCTTAGAGTAAATACTATATGACCCATTGCAGACTGAAGTCCTCTACTGGTTAGCACTAAATATGACTTTGGGTCAGTATTTTTGAGTGTCCACATCCTTTTGGGGGAAAAGAATCTTAAATGTGCCATTCATGCTAAAACATCTGCCATGGTTATTTTGAAAAATCAAGTTCTCCAAGTTGGTAACTTCATTTGTAGGGCTGTTAGTTTGTCATCAAACATGGTAACTTTTTGTTTTCCATTATTCATATAAATCATGTATGTTAACCTGCTCTGGTCTGTATGTGAAACATTTCATCACTTTGAGGCTTAGAACTGTGTATTGACCCTTGCTGTGTTTTCTCTCTGGTTTTTGGCAGCAGAAAAGTCATGTTATAAAGAGGCTTCAGGTAGTTGTGCTTCCCCTTTGTGTTATTATGAAATTAAAGAAAGTTTCTTATAATGTTTTGCAGGTGAAAACTTTCGTTGTACTCCATATGCATGTCTGGGTGAACTTTGACTTCTCCCCAAATACATTGTCTTTGAATATTTGCTTTAAGTAGCCTGAAGTCATTCACAGATGCTTAGTTTAATGCTGCTTTACTTTGGATCCATGATTTACCTTAATTCTAACATTACTGGGAAGTTTTGGTAATGGAGATGCTTTTCCAATGTGTGTTCCCTGGCAAACAAGCTGAGGAGCTGCCTGCAGAACAATCTCATCACTGTAAATATGCACAGACTGCATTTGCATCAAAGACAAACCAGCCAAAGGCATCCTGCACTGTATTTTACACCATAAAAATCCACATTGTATTAGAAGAAACATGAAAATCAAAGTGGAGGTTTTTGCAATATTAGCAGTTGATAACAATGCTGGTTTGAAATTTTCATTGCAAAGTGTTTTCAAATGCTCTTACTAGGGGCTTTATTTTGTTCCCAATAAAGCAGATGTTCCTAACTTGCAGTTTTCCTGGTCTAGGAGATTGGGAAAACTCACCCTAAGAATTATCTTCAAATGGTCCTTCAGGCTTGGTCCAAATCAGGGAGTGGCAATTACACTGTTCTTGAGCAGCCTGCAGTGGCCTGCATCAGATGTTTCACAAAAACTGGGACATAATTTTACAACAGGGAGGCTCAGGATAAACTGTTCCCAGGTTTCTGTCTGGTTTGTTGTTGTTGTTGTTGTTGTTTTTGTTTTTTTGTTGTTTTTTTTTTCAAGCAGTCAGTCAAATTCCTTCCAAAATGTTCACTTTTATTCATGAATGTTCTAGATAGCCCTGAAAATGGTATTGGTGGCTCCAGTGTTGTGGTGTTTGTGTTGCTGAGAGCAAATCTGTGCAGGCCATACAGCTGTAAATCTGACCAGGGTATGTACCGAAAGATGTGTGAGAAATGCATTCTGCAAAAAGCACTTTCTTTTGCAGACTTTTTACTTTGTTTGTGAAATGCAGAGTGATGAGGGATTTTTTTCTGTTGCTGTCAGACAAAAAATACAGAGTATTTCAATGGGTGGCACATACATGTGGCTGCTGCCAGTTTCCAACCAGCACTATGGGGATCGGACAACTAAGGGAATTCTCAGATCATAGAATCATGGAATGGCCTGGCTTGGAAGGAACCATAAACTTCATCTCCTTCCAATCCCCTGCCATGAGCAGGGACACCTTCCTCTAGACCTGGTTGCTCAGACTCCTATCCAACCTGGCCCTGAATTCTTCCAGGGATGGAAAGTCCACAACCTTTCTCAGCAACCTGTGCTAGTGCCATACCATCCTTAAAGTAAGGAATTTCTTCCTAATATCTCAGATCAGAATCTCCATAAACTAACTTAGACTGAATAATTGAGGCGATATTTCTTCAAATGCTCATGTGATTCACTTCTCCCTATTTATATATTATGTTGCTTCTGAAAATCTGGGGAATCTGAAGAAAAGCAGTGCATGGGAGAACTTCAACCCACTTCTGCAAATTCGTGAAACTCAGCTAGTACGTGGGTTATTCAAACTCAATCTCAACATAGAATCTTTTGAAATTTTCTCATCTGTCAAGAATATGCTATTTCATTTAAACTATGAAAAGACTAAATAGATTCCATAATTTAGTAAATATTTTGTCTTCTGACAGCTCCTTTTTTTATTCTACTTTTTACATTTTTAAGATTTTTTTCCCCTCCTTGATGTGATATTTTGATGAGACTTACAGGTGGCAAAAGAAGTGATTTGGAAAAAGAGTTAGAATTTCTTACAGTAATAAGTTCCCAAATCCATCTTTCTTTCTTTTTTCCTTTTTATTTGTAATGTAGGTATTTGTATTCATTTTAGGAAACTAATCTGAATATTTAGTAGTGGCTGGTTGGACTGGGGCTCTTGGATTTGGGCCCCTTCTGAATATGAATGCAAAGCTGAAAAAAGTCATGTTGAATCTTTTAGTTATGTGATGAATCAGAAGGTTCAGAAAAAGTTCATTTTATTTTTACCTTGTAGAAATGTGATTAGCCAGAAACCATGCTTTCAGAACCTGCAAACAGTCCATTTATTTGCCACCATCTGGATGAGGCTCAGAGTTCCAATGAAAACATCTTTTTGTCTGCTAATGTAATGGGTGCTTATTTTCTGTGTCTTCGTGTTCCTTGGAAAAGCATCAGGGTTTCATTGTAAATCCATTATGTCTCCCTTGGTCAGAAATTATAAATGACAACTAGTCCCAAGGTAAAGAAAAGAAAGTATTATTTTGTAGAGTAAAAAGGGGTTAAATCACTTTTTATCATGACTGTCCTCCTGGTTATGACATATTCAATGTATTATTTAGTTTAAGTGCACGATTAAGATAGAACTGGGGTACTTCTGGGGAGCATTTTCACAGACGTTATACTTACAGTACCTCATTCTGTGGTACAGAAGAAAGAAAAATGACATGTCCCTTTGTGAACCTATCCTTTTAAAATTAGGTTATAGATTAGATAGTGGTGTGAGATCCTCTAAGAATTTCTGGGTCAGAGGTACTTTGTTTTCTTTCTTTTATACAGCAAAACCCTTGTATCTTTATTAAAAATTTATTTGCTGTCAATAATTAAATGCTTATTATTTGATCTTTAATGGGGTCATGATTCCCATATTCCCATATTAATGAAATAATGCAAAAGTAAAAAATGCCTTTCAGTTGGAAAAAGTACTTATTATTCTTTCTTTGTTCTGAGTAAAATAGTTTATCTTAAATTAAAAATTTAAAAAATGAATTTTCTTTAATCTTAGAATTAAATTAGTGCTAATTAGTTCTATTTTCTCTACAACATTGAAATGCTAAAGTCTTAGTCATTTCTTCAGAGTATTAATAGTGCCCTTTGGCTGTAATCAAGATAATCTTCAATTAAAAGCAATACAGTTAACTGAGTTACATTAACAGTTATTGTTCTCAAATCACAGGGTTAAGAACACAAATCCTGTGTGTTTTCAGCACGGGTACATTGCAGGGGTGTGTGATGATGCAGAGACCTGTTATTCACATGGTAAAAATAAACAGCACTAACACAGAATGTTCACTGAGGAAGCCCTTCAAACAAAGCCTTTCCTAAAGGTTGGGATGTAAACAGAATTCAAAGATGCTGCAGCAAGCTAAAACACTTTCTGGATTTGGTCAATGTGTACATGGTCTCCCCCTGCCCCAGAACTTTTTACTGTAAACTCTGTAAATTATGGGGCATTTTTAATGAGCAAGTTCTGCTTGCTATTCACTGCTGTTCTCCTTTGTGAAAAGTTAAAGAGCATTTGCCTGTCTGCAATAATTCATCTTACTTTATTAATTTTTTTAAATTTTGCTCAGAAAATTTATTATATGCAGTAATAGTGGATTTCAGCTCAAAATAAAAGTATTTCTTTCAAATTTCTTATTGTAGCCTATGTGAAGAAGGTCCCATAGAAACCGGGGAAAAAAGTGTTTTCATCTATGCTCTTTCTCTTTTAAAAAGCTAGGCATAGAATATGGGAAAATTCCATTAACACTGCTGTGTTTGCAAACAAAAAACCATAAACATCTAGAGAAAACTAAACTAATGAGGGGAACTGTGCTGCTCACTAGCATATTACCACTCCAGTAGTAAAAATAGACTGTGGCACTGTCTCAGTAAAAGTTAGTGAGACAAAAGAAAAAGTCGAGTTGCAAAAATATTCTCACTGTATTTCTATGTGCACCTGCCAATAGCACTTGTGTAAATTCCAGCCAGAACAGAAAGCTCTGGGCACTTCGACTGGGCTCCAGTACCTGGGACTTTATGTCAGTTTTTAATACTTGAGATGACCTAGCAAATTAAAATCTTTGTTTATTATGTTGTTTGGTTGGGGGTTTTTTTAATGTTCACATGTTACTAATTGGCAGAGTATGATGGTGGTTTTTCTGGGTTGCTGCCTTTCAAGAGCTAAAGGGGTAAATGTCATAACTGGGCAGATACTGCCAGTAAACCAAATTTAAACAGGTTTCCAGGATTTTAAAATCTGTTTTCTCAAAGCATAGATGCAAGCAAAGATTTTCTCTGAACTAACATTTGTATTCTATGGAGCAAATACCCCTTTCTGAGTTTCAAAATGCTGGCACAGACATTGTATATTGACACTGAAGCAATAAATCAAAAGGGATGGACAAAGATATGAAACTGTACCTTTCAGAAAGAACATTGTGTCTGTACATGCAAAAATAATTGCTTTCTTGGAATGTGACAAAAGAAAATTGAATATAAAATAGGGTGTTAACAGACAACAAATCTAATTTTTAGAATATTCTTTTTCTGCCTCAGTCAGGAGGATTTCCTGAGGAATCATATATCTTTGGTACAAAATGAAGTTAGGTAGGTTAGTAGAGTTTAATGCTTTCCTCCTCAGAGGAAAATTAAAATCTGCTAAACTTTTCCAGTATGTTACAACATTTGTCCCAGAACGTGGCTGGGGCAAAACACTCCAAAACACCAAGTCCCACTATCAGATTCTTCTGTGATTTAGATGAGGCCAAACTGGAAAACTGGAAAACTTCTATAGGGTTTTATGTCTGTAGAACTCTTTCATACAATTTGGGATACGGGAGTAAAGTACCCTAATTTTTACCCTATGGCCAGTGTGTTGCTTTCCGTTTTCTTCTCTTTGTATGGTTCATAGAAGTTTTAGCAGACAGGTTTCATGAACCCCCTCTGTACTTAGAGGAAATGACATGGAGAGATTTTATGCAAGTTCTGAGGGTTTATATGAATTTTTAGATGTTTCTGT
Source organism: Sterrhoptilus dennistouni (assembly GCA_013397095.1). NCBI lineage: Eukaryota > Metazoa > Chordata > Aves > Passeriformes > Zosteropidae > Sterrhoptilus > Sterrhoptilus dennistouni. The sequence goes on from VWZU01013000.1 coordinate 345,337, forward strand.
AGGACAGTGTCTGTGTATTTGTAGGGTGGAGGGACAGGGCTAATTTGTGTGTGCGATATTTTTGAAAGAGGGAACCTGAATTCCTCTCCTGATCTATGGAACCTCTTAATTTTAGAGAAAAAAAAATAGATTGAGCTTGAAGGCAGGAGTATGGTAGGCTATACTGTGATCCCAGCCACTGAGAATCCCTCACAGTGCAATCAAGACTAGTCTGTGTATCTCAGTGAAATGTAGATTATTTTTTGTGATATATGGGATATATGGTGCTTCTTAGTCCCACTTCTTTTTATGAATCATTGTGATGCATAGAACAAAAAATTACTACTTATTTCTCTTCATTTACCAAGAAACAGCACAAGGTAAGGAAATAGACGTTTAGTATCATTGGATCTATCTAAAAAAACATTGCCAGCATTCCTCCAAAACTTGTTGGGAAACTGTTTAAAATGGGTTTCAGTTTTGGGGGCTTTTTTCCCCTTCTTCCAGCATTTTGGTTTTCCATGTCTCTCTGCATAACCAACTGCTCAGATACACGTTTTATATGAGTGCTTTTATTTGCCAATTTTCTTTATTAGCCAGAAGGAAATATTAAAATGAGCATAAATATCAGCCTGAAAGCTGTGACACTGTAAGGATAGTCAGACTGACTAGATGATCTGAGTCATTACATGTAAAAAAAAAGAGAAAGCCAGCCAAAAAAAGCCTTTTTTCCCTAATCACATTGTGACAAGAATAAGGAAAAAGTGTTTTGTGTCACAAATCTACAGGACCTGAAAATATAAAATTCAAAGTTCATTCTCTACAAAGAAATGAGGAAAAGAACCAAAGAGCTCCACCAACCCCTGAAGCTCTACTTTCAATTAATAGAGCTGTACATTAACTCCTCTGATGTTATTACATTATGAAATTCACAGTAAATTAAAGCAAAACCTGCTCTTCATTGAATTTTTAGTCTAATTTGAAATCAGAAATGAATTAGACATGTTTATGTGTGTGCAGAGAAGGTCATTTAGTTTTGAGAGTTCACAAAGGACAGTCCTGAAAACCTGGTCCTGTCCCTGGATATGGGCTGTGTGACTGCCCCCAGCTGATGAGGAGCTTCACCTGGAACTCTGGCTCTGGCAAAAGCAGCTTAAAAACTCCTTGCAGTTCAGTATCATTCTCCCTTTTTACTTTAAGTGAAGGATCTCTCCCTGGGAAGTTCCTAATCTTTTTTTGATGTTTTAGGGTGTAGTTTAAAGCAAGAGTGAAACAATCATTTCCCAGGTATAGTTGGTGATGTGCAAGAATTGTCTCAAAACATTTCAGGAATTTGATTGACGAAATGAAATATGGTCCTGACGTCAATTTACCGAGATTACTTTTTAATGAATACGACTTTAAGAGCATATGCAAAATTAAGATCAGTCACTAAAAATGCATTTGGATGTGACATTTAAAGAATGATATACATAATGTATTGGAAATTAACTTTTATAATCTACAGAAAATGATTCTTGTTGCTGGCTCTCTCAATTTGTGAGAACTTTGGCAATGAAATTATTAATTACAAGCAAAGGAAAACTAAATTATGTATCTTTTTATTAATATTGCCTGTGTGCCAGATAATGGCCTCTTAAAATATTAGTGTACATGGTTAGTGAGTTATTTTACAGTCAAATCCTACTTATCTCCTACATGCAACTTCTCTCTGAAGTTAAGGAAAGGGTGTGTCTTCCCAAAATAGATTTGTCCAGAATTTTCCAGTGTGCTGTTTTTCATGAAGATCATCCTGGATTTGTACTCTGTTTTCTTTCTTTAGATTAATGCCATTCCTAGTGAAGGCAATGAGAAAGTTCACAGTGGCTGTAATGACAAAGTGAGAAGTCCTTTGACTATAATTATATATAAAAATTTATTTGGGATATATTAATTTATACTATATTTACCTGCTGTGAGTCTTTTGATGATAAAGCACATTCTTTTGATAAAACACCAAATGTAAAGCTTAAATCAACAGCTGAAAAAACTGTTTCAGTTTTCTGCTTTTGAAAAATAGAGGAATCTTGACAGTAGCATTTCAGTGTCCTAAGAGTTATCAGGAGTATCCTGACTTGCTCCTTGCAGCTGTCAGGTGAAGGACAAGAGGAAATTAGCTTAGTTTGTAGAAATAGATTATTGCCATTCATGAAAAAAACCTCCAAAAACTCATTGTATTGATACCTAAGCAGGTAAATAACAGTTTTCCAAAAGAAAAAAATGCAATTGAAGATTTTAAAGAACTGTTAGCTTTCCCAGGTAAATGTTTATTTAAGTACAGGTGGCTCTATCTCAGATCATGGTTTTAGAAAAAAATGTTCTACTGAGCTCCTTTTCATCTCTTCAATTGTTTGACTTAACGATTGCAGGAATTTATCAACAAGAAAGTTATCTGTTCTGCTCTGTTAAAGAGCTTTGTGATTCTAAGGGAGATATCTTTCTTCTCTTTTGCTCTCTTTTCTCCTATTTATATTTTGAAAGTGATGGCAACAGTTTCACAGCTTTCTTTTGATGATGATTTGTCATTTAAAGAAATATCACAGTGTATGTTTGACTTTCTGATATTCCATGAGTCACTGCACTGAACAAGTCCTTGTCTTACACAGAGTTGTACTCTGCTAGCAGTAATTGCCTTTATCTCATCTACTGTCTCTAATTGTCCTTAAATGGGAAGAAATGCCAAAAATGCTTTATGTTTCATGAGACAAGACATATCGACTGCACAGAGTTTGATCATCTCCTTAACAAGAGGAGTAGGTGGAGGTATGATGACTTCAGGACGGTCTGTGTTACTGCAACCTGTTTCTCTTCAAAATAAAAACAAGGTGAAGGTTTTCCTACCCAAATCTTAGCTGGAAAACTTACCCTAATATGAGCTTGACCTTCTTTCCACAAAGAAAGAATGAGAGAATGATGGAAATGTTATGGTTCCCCACATCAAGCGTGAGTTGTGTTTCCAAACACGTTCTGAATTTCCCTTGGTCTGGTAAATATCACAATTTACCACGAGTTACTTTAATAACATCTTTGAACAGACTGACTGTAAAAAGTTATATCATTTAGTTGTGCTACTCTTAAGTTGTCTACTTTTTGCAGTAACAAAAAGAGTACCCACATGGACAGAAGAGCTCTGCACAGCTCGATAAAAGTGACTTTATCTGAGCGCTTTTGAGAGCTCTGTGCCTGCTCTAATCATGTTGAATAAAATGGGAAAAAACTAATTTTGTATGTAAAAGTAGAATGCTTTCCAAAGGAAAATAAATGAGGGGGTGGGTGAGCCAGTAACCTTAGCATAAAGCAACTCATGCATTATTTATCTAATTTCCTGTAAAGTTTGAACAAAAAGCATGTTGAGACATTTTCTGTGTTCCTTGTTAGGCTGTGTTCATAATGCCCTCTCCCATTTTATGTAATATATTCTTCAGCCTAAATAAGATATTCTCAAAGCCTCAGGATTTTCACGCCTTCAAAGATCTCTGTTTTATTTCTAAATATTATAGATTTTGATGCACAAGAGGCTTTAAGTTTGGTACCTTAAAGGCTGTTCACCCTTTTAGGTAACCCCCAAGTTGGCTTTCATATTTGCTTATTACCCAAAATTCTTCACAAGAACCTTCAGCCTGTTTTACAATTAAAGGCTTTGATCATATTTACTGTAGCTACGTAAAATATTTCTGCATGAATGTTACATGAGTTCAATTTCCTTATTAGACGAGGAGCTTACCTGATATCGAGTGTCTACGTGAATCCCTTTCTAACATAATTATTAAACCTAAACATTGCCATTCTCCCCAGCAACCACAGGCAAGAGGGAGCTGCTCCTGTGAGCTATCCTGTGAACAAATTTCAGAGTTGGAACCCAAGACTCTGGGGTCAGATGCTGTAGTATTTCCATTTCTAGATAATCAAGAATTTTTATGGTCTTAGCTTTTTTACTTTAGGTGTACTGTGTGTCTGAAACTGTTTGGATGTTTTTTCAAATGAGCTTTAATCTCTGGTGCTGTGAGTAGCAGAACATACTGACCAACATACTCATGAACAGCTTTGGTTATGCTGTGCTCAATCATAGCAAATATATTCGTTAAAAATTGCTACATGCCAGTTTCAAATTCCTCCTTTTAGCACGTTTTCAAAATTTTTGTTGAACTTAGGTTTATTTGCCTGTTCAAAAGAAAATTCAGAAGAAATACCTTGAGAAATATTGAGGTATGGTGAATTTAACTCCATGTTTTTGCTTTGTTGGCATAAGAAAATTACTGGATGCACAATGTACCACATAAAGGGCAGTTCTGGCATAGATAACTTTTGAGAGAATTGTGCCCTTTTTTGTAAGAGATATATTTAACCAGAGCTTCAATTGATTCCTGCTTTAAAATTCAATAAGCAGTACTTCAATGACAGCTCCTGAGAGCCCACCTTTTTTATTCTCAGTATAGTTGTTTTCTTATCTTTTGTTCACTCTGTCTTCCTGAATTACAAGACACAAGTTAGTTTTTGAAACTACATTAACCAATGGGATACATCATGGACTTTATGTAGCTAAACATTTTGGAGCCACTTTGTCTGTTTCATTTGGAAGTGTGCTGAATTTGATTAGAATATCAAACCCAAGTGATGTACGGTGCAATTTCTCACCACCCACCAGCCAGTCCCAGAGCAATCCCTGGCCAGCTTTCCTCCTAGGACATACACTGACCATGACACCACAGGGAGTGTCGCTTTGGCCAGCTTGGCTGTCCCAGATGTGTCCTCTTGGAACCCTCATCCTCCTCACTGGTGTAAGCTGAAAAGTCTTAGGGTAAGCAACAACTCAAATCTCAGTGTGTTATCAACATTATTGTTATCCTAAATCCAGAACTCAGCACTCTACCAACTACTGGGAAGAAAAGTAACTGTATCCCGGATGAAACAAGGACGCAGTGGTGGGATTTTAACATTTACCTTTGGATCTCAAAAATGCAGGAGCTTTTCAACACTAATAACAAATTAGTTATCAGAAGGCAGAACCTTTCAGTTTTCCTCATTTTCATGTGATTTTCTCATATCAGTTCTTTTACTGACTTTGCCAGCTCCTTCTTTATAAGTTATACATAAGGAATGGATAAATCTGGCCTTAAATTTGATCTCATCTTCATCCCTAGGACTGGTATTCTCATTTATTTTTTTGCCAATTAGTTGTTGGCTTATTTTTTTAATGCAGATTCCAAAAAGAATTCCTCCTCATCTCCTACACTGTATCTTGTAACCAGGTTCGGTCTTTCAATTTGGAATTCTCCCAGAAGCAGATGACATTGGTCTTCTGTATCATCCGATTCTTGCTCATATTGCTGGTCATATTTCTCCTATGAAAAGTCTTCTTATTAATTCTTCTCATTAGTCAACTTGGTAAACAAATTACTGCAAGAAGCTTAAAAGCTTGGGTTGAAAGCCAGAAGAGAAGAAAAAGATATCTTGTTTGCAAGTCACTATTTTCCCTTGGAAATATCTGCTCTTCTATCAGGTTGTCATTTGAGGCTGCTAGAAGTTTTTATTACTCAGGGTTAATTGCCTCTGGCACAATAATCTCAGATTTCTCTGGAGAATTACTGATAGAACACATTTTCCTTCTGAAATAAAATTACTTTCCTGTCATGGGAAATGTGTCAACTTTTTAGCACTTCTTTAAAAAAGTAGGATAAATGGCATTAGGACCAATGTTCCTCTGCCTCCTAGTTCTGTTTTTTCATATCTCCTAAGGATATTGTTTTAGGATTTTTTTTATTTCTAGGTAAAACTTCTCCAGTTTGACATGCCAGTGGAAACTGTGTCATACATTAGTCCAATAAATATAACTAGTTGCTTTCCTGGGTGGCTGGTCTTCAGCTTGTATGTGTATGTGAACACTGCACTGCAAAAAGGCATTGGGTTGCTTTTAATTCATCTGTTTACACAGTTCAGACATAGATCATCTTTCTGTGTAGTCACATAAAGAGGAATGCTTTTTAGCTATATGTCTGTATCCTATGGTCTCTTTCTTGTAGTGCATTAGATCACTGAAAGCCTCTCTTGGAAGTAGAAATCCACAGCCCTGTGTAACTGCTCACAAATCTTTCCAAATAGTTAGTGTATCTTAAATACGTTACTGAAATGTGACAGGTAAGGATAATATATCAGAGTACGTAATTTTTGTTTTGGAAATACTCTCCCTGAAAGGTGATTTTTTTTAAAATTTTTTTTTTTTCAGTCAGTGACTCTTCCATCAGTTGGGATGCAATTCTGAAATTTCTACTTCTGTGCTCCTCCAGGAAAAGGAAACGTGAGGCTGTCACGATCCCAGGGCTGGCAGCAGTAAGGAGGACACGTCTTTTGATTGACTGTGGCGTCTGCCAAAGCCCTGTGTTCACAATTCCAGAGCATGTGGAGGGCAGGATAGAGTTGTCACTGACATCCCCATCATATTTGCAATTAGTAAACATGCTTCTTGTGCGTTCCAATGATTTAGGAATGGGAAAATATATTTTGCCTTTGAACAAAAGCCACTGAAGATTTTCTGAAAAATGCTTGATTGGAAGTGTGACAAATTGAAGACATTTGGAATTTTTCCAAAGAGATTTTCAGATGTTGGGCAGATGTTATTGTTTGCTGACCTAGGACTTTGCAGAATGACAGAAAATAATTTGATGCTCTAACAAAGCATTGATTACACACACTAAATAGCCCTGGTAGAGCATTTCCCTCATGGCTTGCACTTCCAGGGTTATGGTTAAATGAGCACCCCATGTCATCAAACATACAGGAGGTGCCTTTGCCACTCTGAGGGGATGATCCCAGCATTTAAATAATGATTTACTGATGCTTTTATTAGAACAATTATTGGTTATTTCAGACTTGAAATGGGCAGATTAAGCTCTGTGAACCTCACAGCTGAAACCTCACAACACTGGCAATTTTCAGTGATTAAAGTAATTTACTTTATCTATAAAATGTAAAGATATTTCATAATAGCCATACAGCAAGTACAGGGAGGTGTAGCTTTCCTGGAGATAATCAGACCTCTGGGGATAAAGGGTCCTGGCTGCACCTCATGCATTGCAAGACCCAGAGGGCTTTATTATCTGATGATTACCACACCCCCATTTCCATGTCTTTTTGCTTAATTAATCACAGTAACATTATTGCCCAACTTCAGACAACAAAAATAATGAGAGGGGCTTTAAAAGATTCAAAGACTTGAGGAAAAACAAGAGATCCCATAGGAAAGTACCCATAGTGAAACTGAGGTTTACAAATCACTGAAATCTATTAAAAATGATGCTTACATTTTGTAAAGTGCCTTCTTTAATATAAATATAATTATGTTTTAAATATTGTAAATGTGTATATACAATATAAAACATATACTTGTTTTGATCAGAGGAGATGAGGTTTTATATTTAGGACAAAAGATATTGCAGCCATAACATTTGATGTTATAGCCATTTGCTCTTTTCTTGGGAAAGCTTGCCATATCCACTATGTTGTTCCTTATTTGGTCTAAGTACATTTTTATGTCTTTGCCTTTCTAAATGACCAAATAATCATGCAGTTTACAGACATAAATACAGAGTAAAATCTTCAGGTATTATGTGTCAGAAATTTCTTCTGAAGAAGCTTATATGGTTAAATTTCTACTATATTCTAATAATCTCTCCTTTTAGTATATCCTTCTCTGCCACACTTGACAGTTGTTCTTACTGTATCCCAGCATAATTATCTGTAAAAACTGGTGTCTGACTTTTAAAAAGTTGAGTGAAACATAATTAGTTTATGTGTTATGCCCTTCCTTACACTTAGTAACATTAGATTGTGGGCAGGAATCTTTTATTGTAGCTCCAGAAAACCTCAGAGAAGGTTTTCTTTAAAGCTGTGCAGCCCTGATTTCCTCTTGACTCTGCATTTTAAAAACTCATCGCTTTTCATAGGATCATATATTTCTGATAATTTTGGTGAAATTTGAACAACATTTTAGTAGACGTATTCCTAGTCCAGGAAACAAGGTTTTCTGGAACTTTGAGATTTCCAGAATTTCTTGTCTCTCGGTCAAATTATGCTGCACAGCACAGCCACTGTAGCTGTATGTTTTTTGAAATGGAGACTAATAAGGCAGGTTATGTTTCAGTCATCAGCGTGTGAGACATACATAGTCTAAACTGGAAGACAAAATTAATTTTCAAAGGGTGTTTTCACCTTTTCACTCGAACATCAGTTTGTTTAGGTGAGGGTGGTCAGCTCCTGGAGGCTGGAACATGTGTTGACATGCCTCATTTGGACAGGCAGCTGACTCAGATTTGGGGGTCAGGAGGAAGGCTGGATTATTTCTGATAACCATCCTTGTGCTCCACTGATTTTAAGTGGAGGAAGAACTATGTGTTTTATAATTCACTGTGATAATATTTACTGCTTTCATCTCATGGTGGTGTTAAAACCAGTTTGTAATCCCATCAATAGGAAAAGGCATAAGGAGATCAGAACATTTTTGTGGGTGTATTGCAGCAACACCTCTTTCTTTATAAGACTCTCATACAGTGTACTTAAAACTTCTGACCAATGTGTTTGAACTTTACTCATTAATTTATCTTCTTTGAGAGAAACAAACCCCAAACTTCATTAGGGCAGTTCTTAATTATGTGTACATGTAGGGTCTACAATTCCTCTGGTCAGTTTCCTAATTTAAAAATATTTCTCTTTTTTTGGTGTCAAGGATCTCAGTAGTAGAAACATCAGATAAATAACAGAGCAGGTGTTTGATATCTAATTCAAACTGATATCCCCTTTTCCCTATTCATTATCTGATGGTCAGTAAGGAGAATATCCATCTGGGGAAGATTTTGCTGTGTTTTTGGCTCTGAAACTTGGTCTGTGACATGATAACACTTCCACAGGGCAATGTATTTGTGATTCTCTTAAGCTTTGTAATCTAAAATGGTGATTTTTTGCTTTTAAGTCATGTATATTATGCTGGAGAGCAACATGAACCAGCTAAGACAAAATAAATGTCTACCCATGAAGAACTGTAAGTGGTCCATCAAATCCTGTAACATTTACATACACTGCATTCCATTTTATAACTTTATCTCAAATCTAGATTTTGATGAGCATCTAGATGAAAGATAAATGGAGAAAATTATCAACTCAAACACACCTGTTTGAATCAGTAACTTTTAGTCTTGCAGATAAAAGAAAAAAATTCCAAATTGCACATTAATAATGTTCCCAGAAGCTCCAAGGTGTGCTGTAGAAAGCATGAAATGCTTTGGAAGTCACTCACATTAGCTATCAAATGGATTCCAGTGAAAAATACTGGTTCAGTCATTGGAAAAAACCAAAAAAACCCAAAAAAACCTCAAAACCAAACAAAAAAAACCCAAAACCACCAAAACAACAACAACAAAAAGAAACTCCCCCCCAGATAATAGCAGGAATAACAGCCAAACAAAAATAAAAGGAAGGGAGAAATTACATTTTTGAGAAATACACATCTAGCATTTTCAATGTTAAATTCTTGTACCATCCCCATCTCAGTATCTTTCAGTTTGCTTTAATTTCTCACTTAATACTTTGTAGTTATACCAATGTTTATTTTGAAATTTACTACTCTAGAGCAAAACCTCTTTTGGTTTTCTCCCTTTCCATTATTTCTGCACCAAAACTGTTGATTTTGAGATGAGACTTAAAAAGTTTAATATATTTATGCGGATTTTTGTAGTGCAATTTTCAGACAAGAAAATTGTTGGTCTTGCACTGTCAGCCAGTGATCTGTTAATGATACAATGCATTTTTGAATTTTCATATGAATTTTTTTTTCTCAAGTAATTGCAAAGCTGATATTGAAAATGCTAGGCATTTTCTGAAACCCCACATTTAAGGTCTCAGGTGTTTACTTTCTTATTCCCAACATACCATGTGTAGGATACTCATTCCAAACCATGGTAGCTAAAGGTCCTGTAGTCACTCCCAATGCCTAGACATTGCCTTTGGAATTCTTTCAAGGAAAATTATTCCTCTTGATGTTTGGCTACATGTGGAGGTAGACACAGATTGTTTTTCTTAGGATGGGCTCTCCAGTAAACACAACAGGCTGAGCTACAAGTCAGTGTTCTGGGAAGGGCACTGTGCTCCCTGCATCCTGCTGTCTGAAGTTCAGTTTCATGGTTTAATCAAGGTGTGATAACAGACCAAATTCATTTAGGGGGCAGGAAATGTGTTCAGAAGGGGAAAACTAGTGGAATTTGGCGGTGGGAGTGCGTAGGGGGAATTGGAAGAAAGTATTTCGGCAGGTAAATTTACAGATGTGGAACCTTTGTGAATGAAGCTCTTTCAGAAGTGTTAGTTGGATATAAGCTATACATAGAACCAAACTGCCCTGATCCTGTTTTTTTGCCCTCTGAATATATAATTGAAAGACCCACATGTCCACTTTCAATTTGATAATTTAAAGCCTAGTGTCAGAAAGCAGAGCAATGGATGGAAATTCATGTGATTGCTGTTGCTGCACCCTTTTACAAAAGACAGAAGCATGAAAGATATGCTAATTGTCCATAATTATACTTTTAGATGGTTACTTAAATACCTGTCTTTTTCACACTACAGGCACAAAGTTAGTATACCTCAGATATGCTAATAAAAAACAAATGTCTGTGGTTTCTGGCAAAATAAAAGCTCCAGTAGTTCTCTGTGTGTGCTCTATACAACTGTTAGGCAATGTCACGATGCTTGCCGAGACAAGCTTGGATAAAGCTGCTACAGTATAGAGATTAAGGCTATTTTACATTCTTTGATTTTTATTTAAATGCTCCCTGCATTTAAATTACTGTATTGCTAATTTTAGCTGATGTATTAATACGTGTGTCTCAGCTATTTATACACACAATATGAAACCCAAGTGGGATGGCAAACGGGTTGTATGATTCCGTATGTCTGGGGCATGGACTGCTTCTTCTGTGTAGTGGGTTTGTTCACAGAATCCTATCCTCAATAGGATTTGCAAAGTGTTTGCATTATGAACTGAGTTTAGACATATCTTTACAGAAGCTCCTTAATTAATGGTAATGGTTAATGAGAGCCTAAAATCCTCTCTCCTTTTAATTTCAGATATTTCACTTAAATCCAGAGTGACTGCTGCTCCTTACGTGCCCCTCTACTACTTTTATTAGTACTACTGAGAAAACGGTTTCAGCTCTATATTAATGGTGATAGAAGCTGACCCTCTGTAAATGAGATGTGAATTTTCATAAAGACTAACAGATGCCAAGGATGTGAGGATCACTGCCTTTTTGCTAGCTGTTCCTGTAAAAGTGCATAGGAAAATCATACCTCTGAATTCAAGGTATTCCATCAGCAATGTGTAATAAGTAGGGATTACTAAATTCAGGGTAGTAGGCTGGTTCTCAGCTGTGCTCCTCTCACTCTCCAGAGACCCGAGAAGAACAGAATTAGGCTTTCAGTTTTGACCTAACTTGTAATTGATCCTCCAGCAAATAGAACTTACTTCTAGAAAATTATGTCTATATTGTGTCTTTGATTTTATTCTTCTAAAAGTAGTTTATTACACATTTCTTTTCCTAATCAAACACTCATTTTGTGTATTTTATGTATGTCACTCAAATCTCCACCTTCCTCAAATTAATCACAGATCAGATTGATTGTACTTGGTAATCGAACACTTTATCTTAATTATCTTACCATTAAACCTGGTAATCTGAGAGAAATTTTGCCACCAGGTCTTAAACCTTTCTTGTGTATTGCAGAATAATTCAGTCATCAAGGCTATTGCTATAATTTTAAGGATTTTAATAATTTTTTTCAGTCTATTCAGCTCATAGATGAATATTATATCTTTTACCTCCCAGGCATGATGCCATTGGATAAAGAATAGATTGGATACTGGGTAAAATTGGAATTTTTGTATAGTCTTGATATGTGTCTGAGTTATGTTACTATCAGTATAGGAGTATTTGGTGCTGTTTGTCAATATGTCTATTATTATCTAGTCAGGTTTTCGTATAGATGCTTTTTATTAGTTTAAGGAGGTGCATCAATGCGTGCCAAATAATTATCCACGCTTGGTTACTTTGGAAGATGTCCCACAGCTTTTGTAAGACTGAGTGGCAATTCTTTGATAATAATCTGAAGTGGGTTCCTGTTTAGATTTTCATACAATGCACAGTGTCCTTTTCCAGTCCTCCCAGTTTTAAAGAGAGAGAAGGGAAATGATTTTTTAGAGGGTGAATGTACTTTGCTGCTTCTGAGCAGAATATCTGATGTCTCCTTCATTATCACCTTATTATTTTGAACTACTCACACAAGTTTGGGTTCATGTTATCCATAGAGATGAAACTGTTGTCTTCCTGTGCTCATTTCACTGGAGCTCATTTCAGCAGCCCTGCTCATAGCCTAAAAGAACCAAGAAATGCATTTTCTGTAGTAAGTACAGAAGAGATCGTGTGACAGATACGCTTTACAGAAGCTTTGAAATTGGAGTGTGGGTCCTTGGAAACACAACCAAGGTAGTTCCTCTCCCTGCCATGTATGGTTTTGGGGGACGCAAAAACTTGCCTAACTCTTGAGATGTTTGAACAGATAGCTAGGTTTGTAAAGGGTTTTATTCAAGCAAAGATACAAAACCCTTAGGCATGTCCTAAGTATTAGTAATATATATAAAAAAACCAGGAATCCACTCGGGGCAGTCTGAGGGCAGTAGGGAAGACAATTTGGCAGGTGAGGCATTCTTTGGTAGAAGTACAGAATGCTGAACTGCAATACTTAGCTGGGTCTCTGTGGGCCATCAGGAACATATAAAGACTGCCAACACTTCTTATAGATCTTTTCAGAGATCCTATTACAATTCACAGTAAAGGGATCCTCTACCTGTCTTTCCTGAGGGGTCCAATTAAGGTAAAGATTTATTCAAGACTCATACAGACCTGGGGCTTGCACAGTGCAAATGTGAGAAGAACATGATGCTTCTTCCCTTTTATCTCAAGAGCACTCCCTGTGCAAGATCTCATGCTAGCAGTTAATCTGAAAAAGGATTTCTAGTAGGGAATTCTCCCACTCACTGCTTTATAACTTGTTATACTTCAGATAATTACATAGAGAGGGAAACGAACTTATTTCTTTCATCTCCTAATGGCTGTCCAGACAAGTGTCCTCAGAACCTGCAAAGGCATTTGAACCAGGATAACTTTGCATGTCAGATGAATTTTCCAAATGCTGATCTCTAAGGAGGGAGGATGTCCCTTTTGCTATCTTCTAAGAATAACTTATCCAGCTGCCCTTTCTGTATGCTGATGAGACAACTTTTAGGCTGTGGATTTCACATGATGGCAAAGGATGGAATTTATCCTAAAGTAACCCTGAGTGTATAAATGCCCACTCATCTCATGTTTACCACAAAGATGTCATTTCTTTCTTGTGCAGTCTCTGGTTGTGATTGTTCCCTAATACACCTGGCTGAGCTACAGAAGCTACAAGGAAAATTTGCTGTGAGCAGCCCCTCAGTCTGTAGGATACATAAAACAGCAGAGCTGTGACTGAACCTAAGCAGAGGTGGAGGAGAGGTTCATAGCAGAGCTGCCAGCAGAGCACAAACAGGATAGGGAACTCTGGTCATCCATTTGTGGCAGCACAGAAGGCACAGAGTTTCTCCTCAATTAGATATTGTCAAGCCTTCATGAGCATTAGAAGTTATACATTACAGAGGTGGATGCTGGCTGGTAATGCAACACCGTTTTGTTTTATTAATAATAGGATAGTAATGGAAGAGTGAGTAACGCCAGAGTACAAAAAAAAAAAAAAAACCACAGAGCGTACCAGGATGGATAAACATAAGTGAATTGTTGTGATAAAAGGAATTTATTTCTCCCAGTGAATATTCAAGTAACATGTAGAGTTTGCAGTTTTAGTTTGTTTCTGTCAGTTAAACACAGATTTATATAACTCTACTTACAATGCTTTAGTAGTCATATCCTTATTTTTACATTGTTAGGTTTAAAGAATGAGAAGAGAACTTTGCAATTTGCAATTAATGACATTTGGTTTTATTAAAAGTAAGTAGAGAGCCATATCAATAAAGAATAGACATTAAGATTATGAAGAAAATCATTTGTCAAAATCCTTGCCTGTAAGCAGCCTCTGCTTGGAGGTTTTATTGACCATATTATCTTGGTTATTTAGGGGAAGACATATGATCTGCTCAAGGTAAATAGCTTGAAAGCATTTCCACCTACAGCTGAATCTGTTTATGTGTCAGTGTAGTTGAGGCCTTCAGGGCTCCTTGTAGAGCCTGAGGCAGTGTCTTACACAGCACAATGTTACTGCAGCCACTCATTAGTTACCACTGCAAGAACACCAGGATAAACATATACCAGTGAGGGGACTTAATTAAGGGAACTGTCTGTACCATTAATTTACTGAACACCAAGCTGGCCAGCTATTTTGAAAGACTTGGGTGTTCCTATACATTTTTCATTTCTCTAACTGAAAATTTGGAGAAAAAACAAGGCATTGCAGAATGCAAATGCATTCAACCTGTTAGACAGAAGTGGCTGATCCTGGCAGCAGAAAATCCTTGGACTGTACTTTGCACCCAGATGGGCACCTGTGAATCAGGGGGATCAGCAGGGATGCAGAGGGATGTCACCACACAGATACAGAGAGGTTGTTGGACGTTAGATTTCCTGGAATCAATTTTCCACTGGCATTATAAATCACAATAAACTTCCTTACCCTGCTCTGTAGATGTGACTTGACACCACCATGGTACTATGAACTTATAGTAAAAGTCTGTGCATGCTTTGCCAGCAGGTAGTAAAATTACCATGAAATCTGTGTTTTGGGTAGACTTGTAATTATAATTCAAGCAAAGATGTATTAAATTAAAAAACTGTAGCTTTTGTCTTACAACTAGTTGGTCATATGTTTTAATGGTACTGAATTAAAAAAAAAATCTCATACCCAAAGTTAATTTTTAAAGTTGATCCTTTTGCTAATAAGTAAATACATGTAACAAGTATCATCATGCTTCTCGTGCTCACTTATTTGCCTTCTAGAACAGCTTTTCTGTCTTTCTACTTTGGGCATTCTGGGGAAACTTCCACACTCTGATGGTGTGCCCATAATAAATGGAATGCAATGGAGTCCTTCTCTAAGCCTACAGTTCCTGGGTGTTATGATAAAGCATATGCTAATAGAGTGTGTGAGCTTATTGGGAGTTCTTAAAAAATGCCATCTGCTACAATTTTTGCAGCTGAAAGTTATATTCAATCAGAGGTAAATTTTTTATATGCTCAGTCTAGTACATGGAAATATATGCCTGAAATTAAAAGTTTACCTAAACTCTGAGAAACCCTTTTTGCATGTGGTTACTTTTGAAGGTTTAACCTAAGATTTCAAAGATGATGCTAGAGAGGAACTTGATCTACATATGCAAGTCCACTCCTAAAGTACTCTGTAGTTCATGAAAATGCCTCCTTTTCACTTGAATGCTTGGAAACAGTCTTTAAGTATGAAAACTAAATGAACTGAAGAGCAACCCTATATTTTGCATCTGACTACTCAGTGAATCCATATTCCTCATGTGTAACAGATAGTGTTAATGCTTAAAATCAGCATGACTGCTAAAACCAACCTCCACAAAAATTATTTAAAGATTTAAAGCAATAGTAGATGGTAAAAAGCATCTCACTTTCACCACACTCCAAATCAGGTTTTCTGCATTAATTTTCTTGTATTTCGATAAAATCTGTCAATAGATCTTTTAGATGCTTTTGGGGAAACTAAAACAATTAGCTCAATTTGTCAATAAAAACCAGAAATGAACTAGCTTTGCTGCTAATTTATTAAAAGAGAGAGACTTATCTATTCTTCCTTTTTGACAAACTTTGACCACACTCGGTCTGGGGAGCTCCATACAAAAGATATACAGGACTGGAAAAAAATAACTGATTAAATTTTAACCAGCTGCTGGGCAGATAGTTTGCCTGAGGCACTTTTGTCAGTTTCAAAGGGTCCTTTTATTAATTTTGCATTTTGTATTTTGTTAGTGGAAAGAGCTGGCTCTGTTGGGACTGCCAAAAGCTATAGGCAGCGAATCTTACAGCAGCAAAGAGGAAGCTGTAGAGCATGCCAAGTAGATTTAGCACACTGAGCACTCTAAATTACATTTGTTTTATCAGTTCTAAAAATATATTAACTTCAGGTGTAAGTTCTTTGAATAAAGCCTTAAAGCTAGTACATTCAGTTCCTCCTCTGTTTATATAAGGCTTTTATTTTGTCTATAAAAATAAACCACTGTAGTCTTTGCCAGATAGCTACCCATGTAATTTAAATCTTTCCTTCCTATGATTGTTGGTGCATTCTTTGTTGGGCTGTTTTCTTACTCACACTGATCTTTTGTCTTCACTGAAAAAAAAAATAAAAGAAGTACTGCGAGGTTTATCTAAATCCCCCTCACATTCCACAGCATTCAGATGCTGCAGCTTTTATAGCCAAAAATATTGATGTCTAAGTGGAGTCAATATTTAAATAAACATGTTCTGCTTTCATGTGAATGGAGCCCAGCATCTGTATCAGCATGTGGAAAGTGTTGCATGTAGCATATTGCTCAGACAATTTGTGAACAGAAGTTAGAACTCAGGGGTTAAATGGAAAACACAAACCTCTCTTGTGATGCTGGGAATTTCACAAGTTCCACTCAGGCAGCTTCAAACAGCATTAAACACAAAGGAAAAAAAGTATGCCCTCAGGCTAGAATTTGCAGAAGACTTACCTGCAGTAGAATGGAGCTAAAATTAAGCCCGAAGACAAAGTATTTGGGCATACATTTAGAAAATTGAATGGCAAAGTATATAATTTTAGAATGCATATCATACTGTTTGTCTAGTTTAGGTGCATCTTTTAAGATAGTCTTTTTTTTTGCTCCCCCCAAAAAATTCTTTAGCCCAAATCAATATATGATAGTGTTACTACTGCATTATTTAATGTGTTCTACAAGTATTTTTGTGTGTGATCCTGTGATGGCAAACCTCATTGGTATCACTTATACATAAAGGAGCATGTTCTTGCTGTTCCTGAAGGTAACAGTAAACTTGATAGTAGCAAAATTAACTTCACAGGAGAGAACTGAGCCCAGACTCATTAAAAACCCCAATAATCCATAACTTTTACAACAAAATGTATTGTCAGGTTTTGAGTAGAATTTAAAAAAAAGTAGTTTATACTCTGATTTACCTAAGCTTAACTAATATGTATAAGGGCAAAATAACCCTCTGAAAAACCCAAAACAATAGAAAAACAAAACCAACCTGGAAAACCTTAAATTGTATCATGAAATCTTTATATTGTGCCTGTTCCTCCTTCTGTGATTAAATGAAATTCTATTCTATTGGGATGTACCCAAGTAAGAAGAGGAAAAAGATGATTTGGGACTGCTGAGACTGTCAACTCCGCTGTGCTGTGTGAGAACACTGAAATTACTTATCTTTCAAGGTTCATCTGAAGGTCCAGCTCTGGGCATGAATAAATGCTCAGCTTATGAGATACAATATTTCTGTGAAGGTTTAAGCTCTTGCTTAAGTATTTTAAGGAAGTGAGGGCAGATAAATAAGCATTTACATTGAGTTCATCACATGGAACAATGCTGGAGTTGGAAGTGCTGGCTGGAAACAAGGGGGGATTGGATTCTGGGTGGCATCAAACTATAACAACACAGTCTCTGCTATGTAGATAGCAGCTAACTCTCCTATAAAATTAGGCAGCAGAATGGCTACAAGCCATCTAAACTTGCTCTGTGTTCAGAATAGTTTCCTTCTTTGACTTTGTTACAACCCAGTATTTAAACAGACAATTCCATCAATGCATTAACCTAAAGGAAAACAGGAGTCTCTTCTTTTTTGCATTACTGTGTGCTCTCTGTATTGCTTAAAACAACTGACAGCAGTTGCTGATGAGAAGATCTAATTCTGGAGTCCCTGTGGAACATTGGGAATGCCAAGGAATACAGTATGCTGGCTTTTGAGTCAGCAGAGATTTATATACTGTGCTTAACTTTAGCTAAGTAATGTGTACATCTTGGAGGTTCAGAATCATAATTTCTGCCCCAGTGTAAACCTGATGGGTCCTTGCAGTTCCATTTAAAGTCACGAGAGGATCATCCCCCTTTGGGATTGAGCAAGTAAGTTGGTAGGATTTCAGACTGTGGCAATGCTGGAAAGCAAGTTTTTTTTTTGTCTTGTGTCCTTCCTCTTTCTTGACTGTAAAGCAGCAGTTGTTTGATATTAGAATAGAATTTGTCTTTTCAACTAAGCAAAATGATTTCTTCCTGAGTTGATTCATTATCTAAGTGTTATATTTTGAGGCAGTGTTAAAATTATGAAAACAATTCTGCAAATTTTCCCTTGTTTTCTCTCTATTTTATGTTATATAGTAATAGATGCCAGGTCATGGTCAGATTAATGTCAATTAAAAGTCATCACAAGTGGACAGTTTCATAAACTTGGAGACAGTATTACCAAAAGTGATTAGGGAGCTCGGACCTGTTGTTTTGTATATTCTTAATTTTCCTGAGGCTGATGTATGATGTGCACTGTGACAGCAACAGGACATATATTCAAATATTCCCTAAAACTGGTGTTGCTGGTCAGCCATCCTCCCTACCTCTCTAGTGATGTCCGAAAGGATGCTGGACCAGGTTGCAAGTACTTTTCACTCTGCATTTCTTTGAGCTGCCCACATTACTTTTCACTGACTGTCACAGCTACCACACTTGTATTGAAAAGAACCTAAGTGACTCTGCATAAAACAATTTTCCCAAGCAGAAAACAGCAGTAGGAAGAACAGGCATGTGATTTTAAGAATGAAAATGGAGACTACTATGAAACTCTACCACTTTTGGCCCATGTATTTCTTGCTCTAGATATGTTTCCCAAGTTGTCCTAAACTTTAGAACATTAGTTGGGTGGAGAGTTCAATATTTTCTCATTTTGTTCTCATTAAATGATGAGATGCATTGTCTTACTGCTGTGAAGTCAGATCTTGGCATGATTCTTTCAATTTACCTCTGTGTTGGTTATTAACGAGGGTTTTTTCCTCCCTTAAGTTCCCTTTCATGTACAGTGACATGCAGGTACACAAGCATTCAAGACTCTTAACATTTTCCTGTGATGTCCCATTTAAATTAGGGAAAATCACTCTAATGATTAAGGGGAGGGAACACAAAAGCAGCGTGAGCTTATCTGAAATGAATTCTTC
Source organism: Sterrhoptilus dennistouni (assembly GCA_013397095.1). Taxonomy (NCBI): domain Eukaryota; kingdom Metazoa; phylum Chordata; class Aves; order Passeriformes; family Zosteropidae; genus Sterrhoptilus; species Sterrhoptilus dennistouni. The sequence goes on from VWZU01013000.1 coordinate 364,621, forward strand.
TTTAGGTTTCAGTGACTACCTCCTGAAAAGTTATTACGGTGTTTTATCTGACTCTACATGCAGAATAACATGGCTCATTGATATTTTATCACAGAAGAAATGCATGCCTCCCATTGTGCCTCAGGAATAAGCAGGCAGCTGGTTATACCTACTCACTACTCTTTTCACCCCACTTTTTTTGTGCTGTACTGCTCAAAATGCTCTCACTGCACCAGTGTGGTGCTGAGAAAAGGCAGCTTTATTTGTCTTGGATTGCATCATCTTACAGAGAGAACCCCACAGGTGAGACAAAGGCTAAGATTTTACTAATTCTGCATTATTCCCCTCTGAATGGCCAGCACAGAGGATTATGCAATAGCCAGGTGCCCCATTGTATCAATACTCCCCAGTAGCAGAACACTGCAATGCTTTCCCATCATTTTTCAGTTGCTCCTGATAAAGGTCCTGAACCTCCTGTATAATGTCAAATAACCTCTTTTGTCACACTGCAGATCCAGGCATCTAGAAGATAATAAAGTACAGCAAAAAAGTATAGCTTTTTCAGTGCTAAAGCTGTATTCTGCATGTTTTGGCTGGTTGTGATATCCATATATGTAAAGCTGATGATATAATCTAAATAATGTTAAATTGAAAGAGCAAGGTTAAATTTTTAGAAAGGAAATAATTACCTTGTGCACACAGTAGTCAAATCATTCCCTTCATAATCCTGAGTGCCAGATTTACTTTGAACTAGGGATAGATAACTCATTACAGGAAATTTCAAACCAGCTAGCAACTTGTGGGTTCAAAAGTATCTCTAAAGTAAACTGCTGAACGAGATCATCAGAAGATAAGAGGTGTGTAAGAGACATTGATTTCTTTATGGCTGGCTGCAGACCATAAGGAATATCCACAGTGCTCTGCCTTCGAAATAGCTTCAATCCAAAAATTTTGATAAACACTTGTGGATGCTGATCATCTTATTTTATCTCTATTTTATAATCTCCCTGTTGAAACAGAAATTTGAGGTATACAGCAGTCAATTGAATATAAAGATTTTCTTTCATGTAGCATTTAAAACATAAAAAATGTTGGAGTTTATTTTAGTAGCACCAAGCAGAGCATGACAGCTATTTACTGGTGTGTTTTACCTTTCCTCTTCTTTATGTCTAACCCAGGATCAGGCCCAGGTTTGATACTATAACTCAGAGTACTTCCTTTTATTGAGTGTGTATAGATTGGTTTTTAAAAAATGCAGCTAGACTTCCAATGAACAATGTGAATTCCCTGATGTAATATATTTAACAGCATAAAGAGTAAAAGGTAATATCAGTGTCTTCATTCTATACCTAGGCACGGGGTGAGTTTCTTATCACTCTTACCTTTACATTACAGTTCATCTACCTTTCCAATACTTACAGAATTTGTATTAATTTTGATAACTGATATACATAACATGGCTTTCAGGAAGTTGCTTCAAATTAATTTCTGCTTCACAAATTACAATCACTTGGCCAAGTTCTACACTTGTTTAAAATCTGTCTAGTCCTTATGATTTAAATGGACCTTTCATATCTGTTGTATATGGTATGTCTATAACAGAAGACATCTTCATATGAGGAAACATAGTAACTATTTTTAATAATTATTTTGTTGTAAAATGTTTTGTTTCTCTTTGATCTACTGGCCAACCAAAGGTAACCAGTGTGAAATTTGTATATATAATGCTATAACAATACTATAACAGGTATAGTATTTTTGAGATTTAGGCTTTCAGCCAAGTTTGGGAATTTGTTGCAGGTTCTCCTATTTTCTATTTAACAGTACCAGTTTGAAATTTGTCTTGGCTGGGACTTTTCTTTGGGAGGTGAGGTTTCCAGTGTTAGTTGGTTTTGTCAGTCTGAATGATCATAGACTCATAGAATGGCCTGGGTGGAAGGGTCCTTAAAGATCATCTTGTTCCAAGCCCCTCCCATGGGCAGGGACACCTTCCATGAGCCCAGGCTCAGAGCTTCATCCAACCTGGCCTTGAACGTTTCTAGGGATGGGGCATCCAGAACTTCTCTGGGCAACCTCTTCCACCACCCTCACAGTAAGGATCTTGTTGTGGTTTGAACTGCTGCTTATTGGTGTGACTTGATTTTTTAATGGGTTTTACCTTTGTGGAGTTTTTTTTTGTTGTTGGTGGTGGTTTGTTTTATTTGTTTGTTTTGGTTTTGTTTTTGTTTTGAGCGTTTTTTCGGTTGGTGTGCTTTGGTGATTAGCTCTTTATGAAAGTAATTGACAGGAAATTATCAAAATAAGACAGATAAAGCTTTAGAATACAACACTGGAGGCTTTTCCTTGCTTAAAGTTCTAAGGTCCTTTGGTGGTGGTTTTTTTGTTTGTTTGCTTGTTTGTTTTTTTGTTTTGTTTTGGTTTGTTTGTTTGTTTTTTAATATAAGATATTGTGGTAAAGAGGAAAATCAAAAAAATTGCATCTTAATTTGTAAATCATAGTCACATTGCCTACTCAGATATTACTACTGTTTCTCTAATTTCCTTCAGGGTATACTAAGGAATTTATGTTAAAAAACCCCAAACCCATAAGTCTCAAAATTATAATAAAAACATAAGAGCAGACATTACCGACTCCAGGTCTGTTGCTGGTGCAATTCTACTTTTCCACCACTGTTTTTTCAAAACAAAGCCTCCTTTATTGATATTGATACACTGGTGTTACTTTTGTCTTACCATTGACAACAAGACTTGAAGTGCAGACTGAAACATTGCATTGAGAACTGAACTTAAGTAGCTGTAGATTTTTCCCATATATAAAATCTTTTGTTTGGGGACTATTAACATCCTGTCAGTGCTAGAGGTTTGCTTTTCTGAAACAGCAAGAATAAAATCAGTGTGAAGTCTACGAGAGGTTAAAAAGGCAGATTCAATCCTGGTGAATGAAGTATATGCAGTGGAAGAAATGTTAGGAAGAGAAGATGAAACTTCGGGAAACAAAAAGGCAAAGGGTAGGTGAAAAAAAAGCCAAGATATAAAAAGATGTTATTCAGGTAATAATGAAACAGGAACCATAGAGATAAAATTAAATAGGTATCAATTAACAAATTAGCCTGGTGTTGCACTTGGACATTTGGGGTCCAGTCAGTGTGTAATTAAAAAATGATCTAATTTAATTAATGTTAGGCAGTGGGATGCAATATGGTTCCTAATAAAGTATTACAGCACGAAAATCTGAAAAGCATATTAGTCCTGCTTGTTTGTTTGTTTAGAGTTCAGGAAGTCTTAAGTAGACTCAGACTGTCTAGTAGGTGTGAAAAATCCAAGGCTGTATTTTTATTGTTTAAATTTGTTTCCTGTGGGGAAAAGGTGAAACCCTATTTCTTGGTTTGTATCAAGGACTAGAAGAAAAAGATTCTTGTGAAGCTAGCAGCTGAATGAAATGGAATATTAAATGATAGCACAGATAAATCTGCTTTACAATCTAGTCTGAGTACTCCTGCTAAGTGAGTTCATTTGGCCTGTGTGTGTGTTTAACACAGCTGAACACAAGGTCTCATGTCTAGGAATTCAGGTATATTAGTCACACTCAGGAAACAGGAGACCTTATTATAAGGTAATAATATTGCCTCAAGTAGCAATATTGAACTTTTGGGCAGTGATGGCCCAAGATTTTGGGTTTTTTATCGTTCACTCAATATTTTAATAAATGCACATTCATTAGGATTTTAATACCCCTAATAGTACAGTAGAAAGGGATACTGCAAATTGGATCCCTACTCAGAAAACTAAAGTTCTGTGGGTGGGACAAGCGGGAAACACGGATTTCATATGTTACTCCACAAAAATGTGTTTTCGTTCCACACCTTTTCCTTGCTGCCTCACCCAGTGTGGGTCACATTTTGGTAACATTTGGATGGTATCAACACCTAAAATTTGAATCTTTGCTGTTAAATTGGCTTGGTGTAAGCATGTAAAGCAGAGCACGTAGACCCTGAGCATACATGCTGCCTTTGAAAGCTACATGTTTTAATTACAGCTTTAATACATCACTCTTTGCAGTTCCTGAAGGAGGAAAAGACTTGAAATCCATGTTGTTATGCATTTCAGCTGTACACTCATGCAATTGTCCTTCTGCTTATGAAGATTTCCGTGTGGAAATTATAAAATCAATATGAAAGGTTAAAGTTAAAGGGTTACAAAACCAAGTGTCTTTGTGAACTAAATTTAGTTCAGGCTAATCCTATATTTTCCACTTGAGTAAGTAGAATAAGGTTGATCTGAAGTTGTCCATAACCAAATTCCAATTTTCAGCATTTATTGTTAAAGGTGCCCTGTTCAGAGGTACCAAGATTCTGCAAAAAGAGAGCTGTTCTGGCTTCACTTCATGTTCATTTTACAGATTTCAAATAGAATTTTTGTGTCATGCTGCACATGGGACAAAATCTCATGCAAGTTGGATCAAAATTGGGAAAAGGAAAGGTGAAAAGTGTTAGAGAAAGGAAGATGTACCCAGGCAGGTCATTCCAAATGAATCAGCTGTTGAAGTGGACGATTATCAAAATGACCTCCTCTTTCAGGTACTAAAATGGTTGTCCAGAAAGTGCAGGGAAAGAGAGTAGAAATAAGAAATGGTTGCCAGGAACAAAACCACCTTTTTTTTTTTTTTTTTAATTTCTCTCCCAAAATTAACTGAGTTAAGATGCTGTGTTTGAATAGGAGTTAATCACACCTAATGTTGGCGCTTGGATACTTGGTGAAGTCTCTTTTCTGTGTTGTAAATCCCACACATTAAAGAAAATGCCCACTGTGAAACAGAAACCAGCCAGATGTCTAAAACTAAGATAAGAACAAAACCAGAAGGAAGAAAAAAGTACTGGTTCTTCACAAAATTGAGCAATTGAACAACTTGAGGATTGGAGTTATGGACTTTTTAGTTTTATTTTCTGTTTCACAAAGAGACTCACCCATAATGAATAGCACTGATTTGACAAAAGTTAATGAGTGGAATGGATAAAAGCTAGAGATGTCTATTTTGCATTACAAAACATTTTAATGTTGTTTTTTTTTTCTGATTTGGAGCAAAACCAAATTAAACATTTAATGTTTCAGAACTTTTCATTATATGAGGATATCATGTAGAAGAAAAGCTGCTTTTTTGAAAATGAAATTTTCCCCTCTGTGTGTATTTTTCAGTTGTGCCTAACTTTTATTATGCCTACAATATTTTAAACCATATAGCTAGAATCAAAATATTAAATTAATTTGCTATATTTACATATAGCTCATTTAAGGACAGCTGCTTTTCATTGAATGCTATTTGAAACATCCCTGCTATTTAGATTTCTGCATCTTCTGGTACATTGGAAAATTTTGAGTATGATTAATCTTTATGGGTATAAAGTTTCCAAAAGAACTGAAAAAAGTTTGACATGATAGCATATGCTTAGATATTTCAGATTAAACCTTTCTAAATGTCAAAAAATTAATGTCTTTTTTTTTTTTTTTAATATAGACAAATAAAACATTTCCCCTGGGAAAGATCACTTAAGTATATGGGAAAATAAATCTAAGTCAAAACCTGTAAAAATATTATCAGAGAAAAAAGCTTTACTTGGCATTTGTGGAATTTCCTGACTGAAACTTTCAGTACATAATTAGGACAAAAGTAATTTATATTTGGATGCTTACGGTGTCAATAGATGTTCTCTTTGGAACGTTCTCTGTAGAAAAATGTTTGAAATGTCTGCATAAACTAAGAAAATGGTGCTGTCTGGCTGTGGATAAGTTACAGTCCTGGTGCAACTCTCAGTCAGTAGAATGCCGTCTCTACATTACTCACTGAATCAGTCTCAGCTTTAAAAGGTACTATCATTTCAACCTCTGTGTAGATAGCAAAAAAGCTAATCACATGAGTTAAAAGTATCGGCAAATTAATATCTGGCTGCACAAATCATGAATATCTTGACATCATAGGTTTAAATGCTTTCTACAATCAATCCAATGGCTTGGATTATTTACCTTATGAGTCCCACAAGGAAAAGAGAGCTGAAATACCTGTATCATAATATTTCTCATAACTGATTAATGTTTGCCTTGGGAATTACATGATGTTCAGTGTATTTATTTTTTGCTACTTCTAGTGCTAGGTAGAATTTTCCATAAAAGATAAATGTATTCTTGGTCCCTTAAGCAATACAGAAGGAGTAGCTAATATGTATGTGTTACAATAGTGTACAGCCATCCAGATGTACGCTATGTTTTCTATTTTCCAAATGAATTTTGGAGTCACTTGGGTTAACAGGAGAGCTAATATTTCAAGAAGAGTTTAAACAAACTGGTTTGTTAATTTTCCCCTGGGGATCAAAAGAGGGAAATAGGGAAATGGCTAATAAGAGCAACCTAGAGCTAGTGATATTGTGCTGATAGAAGGAACTGAATTAACTTAAATGTGTCACGTTGATTTAAGATGCCTGTGATGTATTACTAAATGTGTTCTTGCCCTGCTCATACCACTGGAAAACAAACCATGTATTTTATTACTGTAATATCTTAAGACCTTAGTAAAAACTTAGCCAAAGCAAACTTATCTTTAATGTCATGTGTGTATTTGCTTTAAGATGAAAATACTTGAAAATATAAAAGAATTTGTAGGAAATAGGTAACATACATGAATGGCTGCTCTGATTCTTTCTGTTCTATGAAACTTCCAGCATTTTCCAATACTTTCTTGCACATCTTTTTCTGAATGTGGTGTCCTGGGTTGCAGTGTAGGATGTACACAAAGTATTTATTCTATCACCATCTTCATGAAATATCAAAACCAGGTGGGATAGTGTTTTCCCAAGCCCCTGCCTCTTCTGCTAATGGCCTTTGGGGTGTCTTCTGCTAATGACCTTTGGGGTGTCTTCTGCTAATGGCCCATTAACGCCTGGCCCATGAGTCACAGGTAACTCCCTCCAGGGGTTATCTCTGTTTAATGGGCCATCAAGGACCCACTTCACACTCCTCATGCTATTGTGAGATGCTCTGCCCAGGGGGAGGAGCCAAGCATTCTCACCTGGATATAAGCTGGTATGTGGGACAGTGCAAGGGCACTTACCCACTGGATTCCCAGAGGACCAGAGCTCCCAGACTTTTCTACAGGATCACTGCTTCAGGAAGGGCACTTCACCTGGACTGCTTCCACCATCCTGCTCAGGTTGTATTCTGACTCTGTCAGTGATCCTTTGTGTTATTGCATTTATTTTATTTTATTTTTACCTTTTTACCTTTCTTCTTATTAAATTATATCTCTGACTTGGAGCCTCTCACTCATTTTGCTTTCAAACCACAACATGTGGCCAGTGTTTGCAGAGGGAACCTAGGGAAAAAACATTTCTGCAGTGGTTTAGTCTGCTCTGGAGGAAAAAGAAAAAGGATGTGAACACAGAAAGGTCCCCATGTGCTTCACAATCCCCCTGGGACTTTGTAGATCTTTGCACTGCAGGCTGGATGCAGCCACAGAAAATCTACACCATGCTGCTGCTGTCACTCAGCATGAGTAAGTTTAGTGGGCTGGCCCTGCCTGGAGGTCAGACACCCACCCAAGTCACTCTATCACCCTCCAGCTGGAAAGGGGAGAGAAAACATGACCAAGGTTGACGAGTTAAGGTCTCAGAGAGATCACTCACCAAATACCATCACAGGCAAAACAGACCCAAACCTGAGATATTAAATGAATTTATTACTAACAAAATCGAAGCAGGTTTAAATGAGAAGTAAAATAATTCTGAAAAACACCTTCCCCCCACCCATTTTCCTTCCCAGATTTACCTCCTCATCTAGTGGCACAGGGAGACAGAGAATGGGGATAATGGTCAGTTCATCACTCTGTTTCTGCTGCTGCTCAGGGAGAGAAGTCCTTCCCCTGCTCCAGTGTGGTGTCTCCATGAAGTTCTCCATGAACTCCTCAAGTGTGAGTCCATCCCAAGGGTGACAGTTCTCCATGAAATGCTGCAACAGCAGCTGCTCTTTCAGGGGGCGCAATTCTTCAAGGACAGGCTGCTCCAGCTTTTTGTCCCCCCACAGGGTCACAAACCTGCTACCAAAAACCTGCTCAGCTTGGGCTCCCCTTCCCCAGGGGAAACCTGCCAGGTTTCCCACAGGCTCACAGCCCTCCTTCAGGCATCCACCTGTCCTGCTGTGGGTCTCCTCCATGGGTTAAGGAGTCATATCTCCCTCAGCACAGGCTGCAGGGGAAGGAATCTCAGCTTCTGTGCCTGGAGCACCTCCTTCCCCTCCTTCTCTGCTGACCTTGGTGTCTGCCAGGCTGATCCTCTCATGTATTCTTAACCTGCTCTAACCATGCCACAATTATATCTGTGCAATAATGTTTTTTTTTCCTTCTTAAATATCTTATCACAGAGGTGTTACCACCATTTCTGATTGGCCCAGCCTTGGCTAGCAGCATGTCTGTGTTGGCCCAGCTGGGATGGGCTCTGCTGGACAGGGAGAAAGTTTCTGGCAGCTTCTCACAGAAGCCCTGTAGTCCTCCAACTACCAAACCTAGGTACAGTAAGATTAATGGGCATAGATTTCTTACCAAATCCAGGGGAAAAACAGAAGGAAAAAGGTTTTGTACCATTACTTTTCTTTTAGTTCATTTATAAATCAACAACCTGATATTTCAGTTATTTAGAGATATTATAATCACTTATATGTGCTAAAAGTATGAGTAAAATATTGTCAAGCCATGATCAAACCCTTATTTCTGTTCTATTTTGCCTTATACTAAGAATAGGAAGGCAAAATGAAGTAGCCATGTTGACCCTTGCTTTTCCTCATAACTTACAATTTTATAGAACCTTGTTTTTGCAAATCACTTTGTCTTGTTTTGCAAGTGACTTGTTTACGAGGCTTTTTCTGTCTTTTTCAGCCCTTTGTCAATAAAGGTTGCGTTCATTTAGAGAAGAACAAAAACATTACAACAAATCCAGGCTAGTTTATTCCCAGACGCTTCACTTCAATCATGACCTTGGCATTGCTCACCCACTAAGGAGGAAGGACTGGCCAGTAGCTGATTGTGACTCATCTGATGTGCCAGGATGAATCTATTGATACTAAGCAAGAGGACAAGAAGGAGGGCCTGAGGGAGTCATTGCTGGTCACTGAAAAATAGTGTTGTATTTTGATATCCTGCAAAACATAAAATGCTTTTAAATAACAAGATCTAAGAGTCAGCAAGGCTGATAATAACTAAAATTTCAGTCAAGTACAAATTATTCTTGATTTTCTTTTGTCAGTGGCTATGATTTTAACTGCATTGGTGCTGTTAGCTCATTTATACCTTTCTTTGTCTCATTGTAGTTTTGGCTAAATTAATGGGAGACAATGAGAGAAAATCTTTGACTTCTTTTTTTGGACCTGTATGCTGAAAGAAGAATGAGATTATAATTTTAGTAATGAAATTTTTCGCATTTTCAAAGCTCTTTTTTGGCCATTAGGAGGTGTGTTTTCCATATGGGTTTAATACCTCACCTAGTTAAAATATTCATTTCACTGGTATTCACCAAATTTCTCTGATAGTTTTAATCCTATGGGTAATTGCTTAACAAAATTTCTTCAAGTGAGTCTGAAACAAATACTTTTCCTGATAGTAATATACATGCCTTCAAGGCCCTTAGGAGTTATTTACATCAACCAATGATAGGGGCTTCTGTGTATAGCCTGAAAAAAAACCAGAAAAACCCCCAAATACCCTATGCAGGTTCCAGCCTCTTTTACATCTCACCACCTGGCTTACAAGGTTGTATATCTTTCAGCTGAATCATTTATGACAAGAGAAGCTGTTAAAGTTTCTTTTGCAGATTATTTAGATGTGGCTGCCAATGAAAAGACATTAATAAATCAGCTATTGCAGCTGTGCTTGGATGCACCCAAGGCACTTTCAATTTTGCTATTATTCAAAAGAATCTGGCAATTCACATTGTTCCCTGTTTCTGCTCTTGAGCTGGGCTCTTCAGGTTCATCTGGCTCTGGAGTTAGTTTGGGTTTGCATTTGTTTCAGAGGCAGCCTTTTGAGGAGAGAGGGTGTGTGGTGTGTATGTGATGAAGAACACAGCTTAATCACATTCATTAGGTCACATTTCAGTGTCAGAAAGTATGGTCCTTCTGAGCTTGTCTTCCTGGCTAGCTCTGCTCTTCAGATACCATATAAACAAGTCATTTCTTTGGCTCCAGATTTCAGACAGAGACGTGACCTTTCTTAGAAGAAAGGAGCAGCTCACACTGGGTGGTAAAGAAGGTGTTTATTCAGGGCGAAGGCCCAGGTGCTCAGTGCGTGAGGGTGTGAGTGTGTGTGACTATTTGTTCTTTTGCTTCTCCTTAAGTACAGGGGCGTTACTGATGGAAATGAGGGGGAGTGATTTAAGTACAGGGGGAACTGACGTTGCCATTTTGGGGCAAAAGGGGTGTGGAGATACCTGAAGCCCTGGCTCAGCCAGGGCCATCAAGCACCAGGGATTGTCTATGATAAAATACAATGCACTGGGACAGGGCTATAAGAAGATACAATGGGGAGAGCCAAGCCTGTTATGTGGATTAACGACAATGATTAAGGAAAGCAGGGTGGGGGTAGGAATGAACCATTACAGAAACTTAAGAACAGAAATCATACAGAACTTTAGAAAACCCAAAATGCACACTGTAACAAGAAAATTAAGGTAAACTCTCTGCTGAAGTCAGTGTACAGTTTAACTACTTTTTCCAAGTTACTTAAGTGGCATTTCCTTTTTGAATGTCCTTCTATGGAATGGAGAGGTCCCTTGAAGTGAAAAGTTGGCACTGATCAGCACTATTTTATCATGAATGTTTGTGAGGTTTTTTTTGCCAGAATGAATATTTATTAAGAGATACATTACTCACCTATATCTGGTAATACATCTGGATAAAGGTAACAGAAAAATATGAGAAATATGTCTGCATGATTTATCTGCAGATGTAGAAAAAGTTCAGTGAAGCTTTTCAATGCATGCACCAGGAGCTTCTCTAGAGAGGATGTACTGCTTATTCACAATCATTTGACTAGAGACATGCAAGACACCCTTTACCTCCTTTTCCCTGGCAGGGGTTTTTCCTACAAGTTGCATTCCTGTACTCTGTCCAATTTAATTCTGCCATCTTGATGACTCCTGGAAAAGGCACTGCAGTACTAAGCAAACACAGCACCTCTTGTTAACACAATTTCCAGTAGTCAGGGACAATATTTTCAGACCAACCTAATTTTGACCAGTAAAACAATTCTTTAATACCTTTCTTATTGTTCTGCATCTCTCCCTTCTCCTAACTGCTCCAATTCTAGCTGAAATTAAAAGGAAATTATTGAATAGAAAGAAAAAACAAAAATGTTTAGAATCATCCAGCCATCACAGCAACAGACATAGCTCCTGTAAGTTTACAAATACCTCCCCATAATTTTTATGCTATGAGGAATTAAATTTACAGTCTAATAAATGCACACAGCAATCACAAAGTTTGAGCATCAGTACATGCACTGTAGAAGTTAATGATTTGCTTAAAAATGTACTGGTAATGGTCTGATATTAGCTTTTTGAGTAATTCAGTTTCTGAAGGATGTAGGGGTTTTTTTTACTGCAAAATTCAGACTTAATTATTAGATGTGATTTACATTTCAGTACTGTGAGAAATGTTTATTATGAAACTTGTAACCGTAAAAATTTAATTATACACTGAAAAAAATCAGGTTAAGTGCAAGCAAACATTTAAAAAGATTCACGGGTTTCTTTGTTTCTGGTCCCATTTAAGACGAAACACTGAAACATTTGCATCTTGCTCTCAAGTCAAATCACTGATACAGTGAAATGCTGAAGTGCAGGGGACAAATCACAGAGGTTAGACTCAGGCTGAAGGGAGGTGTGCTCACTTTGGCTCCTGGAAAGTGATGCCAAGGGATCTGGAGATCACTCCCAGGGATTCTCCTGGCAAGGGTCACTGTGGGCAGCTGCCAATTCTTATTGCACAGCTCTGTCACTGCACCCACCAACAATCCTTCCTGGGATTTCACCAGCTGAAAGTTCCAGGCTGATACCCCTGATGTTTCCCAAATTTGCTTTCTGAGATTGATAAATAGACCTGGAGGGTTTTCTTTACTTGGATATGCTTTTTACTTGATGGAATGTTTGGTTTTTCAGTGTTTCCTTTACATTAGCCTAAATAGTGCAGTTTTTCTTTTAAGGAAGTCTGAGCACTGTATTTGATAGTTTTACCATTATTTTCAAGCGGAATGTTAAAATAGGACAGGACAAAACAGAAATGTTCTCTTCCACCTCAGAAATAAAAGTAATAAATGTCTATGGCCTGCTAATACTCTGATAACAAAGATGGAAGTCTTTTTAATATTGACTTCATCTGTGGTTGTACCACATTTGACACAATTATCTTGACAAATTACTATTAAATGGAACAGTTTTCTGTACAGATGTTTCATATGCTAGCTTGTCTGTTAGCCTGGCTATTCATTTATCTATGGCTGTGCATCTTTGTGATGGATTTCAAAAGAGCTAAATTGAATATTTTTGCATAACTAGACTAGGTTCCAGAAGTGTTATCCAGTGGCTACTTGTCCTCAGTGTGTGTCAGACGACACAAATCACCACAGTATGCCCTCTATTAACTTGAAGCATTTGCCCTGATATCTCCTGGGAAGACTTGGTGCATCAGTAAATTAATGTATAAAGATTGTACCTGTTGAAAAGTTTTTTTTTTTTCTTCACTTAGAAGTCTTTATAGGTCAAAAGAAAATAGATTTAAATGCTACCTACTCGACTGTAGTACCTAAAGTGCTAGTCAACCCCTGGTGGGTGCCTTTTACACCCTCCTGAGTGCCTTTCTTAAATTGATCTAGTACTGACTCTTCTTGGAATTTTTTCATGTCATTGTAGTTGGCAGTAGCAGACTGCAATCATTGGTGGTGTTTTGTGGTTAAAATTACCTGCAAAAAACCTGTTCAGAAAGGAGTATTTTTACAGAAAGTATAATTGGGTTGAACATAGTTTTCTGCTGAAGTTCACAAGGTTTGATTTCTGAATGCAATTATTTGATAAGACACATGAGAGAATAGGCAAATATCTAAAAATAAGTTCAAAGAAGTAAAGAAGCAGAAGAAAGTATGAAATATTAACTGATATTTTTACACAAATGGAATGAAAAATATTAATCAACATAGAGCATCCCAAATAAATACTCAAAAATGTTTGCAAGGAGATAATTTGTCACAAGAATCAGACAGATGATATGAAAAATTCCTGTTTGTTTTTATTCAAAGCCACCATTCCCAGAATCATCTAATTACTTGAAGCAACCGCAGCACAGCACATTTGCACGTTATTTTTCTCCATCTTCTTTTTGCCAAAAACACAAAATCCTCTAGCTACACTTAAATTTCTTTTCTGTTGCCTTGTTTACATGCTTCAAACAAAGATCAGAGTTTCTTTGTGTTGGGTTTATATAGACATAAAAAAATGAATGTAATGTCTTTCCAAAGATGTTGCAGTTTTATCACGTAATGAGAACAAGAGTAAAAGAAAATTTTGGAGGCAGATCATTTTTAGGAGTCTTACTGGGAACCCTGGAATAAATATAGGAGCTGAAAAAGATAAGCTAGGAGTAAAAACTGGGCACCTATTCTTATGTGCAAGTACTTGAAGTACTTGAAACAATAGGAAGCATCTAAACCATATCTGATTTATTTGTGTGAGTGTATTGATATTCACTATAAAGTGTATTGAATAATAGCCTGAGAATTATACTGTATAAATAAAAATCCTGGTCCTTGTACAGAATCTGAATTGTTTGTCTTAAAGGTAAATGTCACAAAAAGAAGAGAAGAATTTGAAGGAATACAATTACAACTGAAGAAAAAAAGAAAAAAAAAATCGTAGCTCTGTTTTGGAGTCCCAACTTGAGATTCGCTGCTGCAAATCATAGAAAGAGACATGTTTTTCACTTGTAAACTGAGCAAATTTGAGCTGTAAGCGAGTAGGAGACACGTATAACCCCATGATGATATTTAAAAGAGAATAGCTTTGCTTTAATGGGAAATAGTTGATATAACTAGGAGAAAATATCCTCAGTAGAATTTCAAATGTAGGACTGAGAGAAAGTGCTCTCATGGTAAGAGTTACTTCTCTTTATTTTCTTCTTCTATTCATTCTACTATTCTGGAGTTTGACTAAATTTATATGTATGTTCATGTCTACATACATACACATATACAACATAATAAATGCATGTCAAATTTTACTATCCTTTCAAAGAAAAGCAGAGCAGGAGCACCATTTTAAGATGGCTTTGTTAAGAGACAGGATATTTCAGTTCCAAGTCCTTAATTAACCTTTTGTTCTTAGGCAGTACTTATTTGTGAATTGATGACAGTCCTACTCAACACAGAGTCAAAACTCTTTTCCTTCCCAGAACTGATGTGATGAAAGAATCCAGGTCACTGTGACACAACAGGGTCAGTCCTGGGTATGCTTTGAACCTGACATTTCACTCGTAACTGGCTCTCCCTGTCCATGGTCAGGCTTCCTGTCAGTGCAGGACAGAACAGAAAATTCCTTCCCTCTTTTCTTTATCATCTTTTAAAACAGTTTTTTTTTGCTTCAAACCATCTCTTCCAGCACAGGATGAACATTACTTCTTGCCCAGATCCTGTCCAGATTTCACCATAGCAGGATTGTCACTCCTTATTGCAGCCATTTCTCTCTAGCCCAAACAAGAGGCAGCAAAATTAATTCAGTTTGACCCCCATTGCTCACCTTAGAGGAGAAATTGAGGAGACACATCTTTTTGGATGAGTAAGAAGTGCATGGGCTAAAAAAGGAGTTTTTCCAGGTGCTTATTTCTGTGCACAATTACAGAATGTTTGTTTAAAGCACAAAGATAATTTTATAGCAGCCCTTAAAATAAGAAGTCATCCCATGTAAAGGCGGTTGTCTATGCTGCAGAGTAATGAACAGCACAGCCATAATTTGGCTCGTCAGTACTGTATCAAAAAGTCTCCATAATTGCTACAATATGCACTTTGCACAATTTCAATGTGTTGAATTTTTGTCATTTATTCTAAAACTAATCCTCCTTTAAATGTTTCCTTTCTGCTGAAGTGAATTGAAGAATTCTTTAGTTAACACCATTAGCTTTTCATGGTATCTAAATCTCTTCTGCCATGAGCATCAATACTACAGTGCTGCTGTCTCCAAGCAGTTCTGCATCAGTGCCTGCAGATGGAACATGACAGATACAGTAATGTTCTCCACACAAATTGCTCTCTACATATAGGCAACAAGCAAAATAACATGGAACATTGATTGCTCTGTGACTGCAAAAATTACAACTGTATTCATTGTACGCTGGCTCAAATGCCTGAGCCAATCACAATATACAGCAGTCAGAGTGAATTTTAAAAGCCATGTTCTAAGAAACAATGAACCATCTTGTTCCCATGGGGTTCCTGTAAAAAAAGGATTTCAGTTGTAGAAAAATTTCTTTTTTTTTTTTTTCTTTTTTTTTCTTTCTTAAAGCATGGAAGTGATAATTAGCTAAATATCTTTGGATTACAAACTGGATTTTAGCCAATGATCTTGATTGTTACCAAAAGTTGGACTTGATGGTCCTGGAGGCCTTTTCCAGCCTAGGAGATTCTGTGATTTCATTAAATGGGTAGTTTTGTCCCATTTGTTAATGACAATATAATTCTCACCTTCCCTGTGTATTTTTTTAATTGCAGCAATATCATTTACTATTCTTACTTATTTTTTAAATGAAAATCTGCAAAGATTACTTTATGCTGTAATAAAGGATATGATTTAAAGATACCTCTTCTTAAAAAATACCTGTGTTATGTATTTTAGGTTAAATATATTATAAGAAGTGACATATTCTTGGTGTGCTTATATGACTTACTCATTTATACAGATTTCTTTTTGTTACAGATCAGGATAATGCAGTTGAAGTTGCTGTTATGTTTAAGAAAATTAAGACAGTTTTGAAGCACAGAATGTAGAACTATTAGTATTGAGCAGAACAAAGTATTGTATAGAAACTGACTGAAACTCAGTGTAATGTAAATCATGCATGCAAAGTTTAAGTTACTGCCCGTTAATAATCAAACAGTTTAGTAGTAAAGTTCTTAGAATCTCAGTATACAAACATATTGTAAAAGAAAATCTCTGCTTCAGTTTTCAGACAATTTGACAGTCTGACTTATTGACATCTTTTTTCTTTATGAAACTGTATTCTTCTCAGGCAAGAACCCTTGTCTATGATAGATTGAGTTTCCTTATGGGAACATTTTGGCACAGAGCAATACAGGAAATGTACCTGCTTGGCTCTAGAATATTTATTTTCTATCTGCACAGGAATGGTGAGACCTGAAAAGGCAGGAAAAAGACTAAATCATAAATTTTAAAAGCATTCA
The DNA here is from genome assembly GCA_013397095.1 of Sterrhoptilus dennistouni. NCBI lineage: Eukaryota > Metazoa > Chordata > Aves > Passeriformes > Zosteropidae > Sterrhoptilus > Sterrhoptilus dennistouni. The sequence continues at coordinate 381,071 of VWZU01013000.1, forward strand.
TTAATGTATGGTGGACTTCTAATCCTGTAAATTACTTTTCCAATTTTCTTCCTCCATAACTCCTTCAAACTATTACTCTTTGGTTCTTCAAGCTCTTTTAAAAGTTTTCATGTGATTCCTCTTCACTGTGATTGTCAGTCTGCCCGCTACTCCTGTTTGTCTAAAACATGCCATATTTTCCTGAAGAACTGGTTTCCCACTTGACAGTGTTCAAGATGGGTTTCTTTCCCAGTCTGAATTCTCCTTTCCAGTATTTTACACTGCTTTGGCCCATATTAGCAATGTTCTTCTACTTTAGTACATTATTGTCCTCTTGCCTCAGTTACCTCTTACTCTTTATCTCTGTTTATGAGTTTTCACTACTCTCTCTTTTCTTCATTTTTGTACTTTATCAACTCTACCAGCTGCTGCTTTCTGAAAGTGTTTGTTATGTTGGTAACTTTGAATTGTTTTCCTTTGTTTATTGATGTTTTTCAAGTTTCAGAACTAAACTAACCCCCTTTTTTTCCTCCCTATCTCTATGACATTGTTTGATCCCAGAGTTTTGGCTGTCTCTGTAATGTAGAGAGTTCCAAATCATATACCAGACATTTTTGCAGCTCAAATCTTCCAGAGCTAATCATTTTGCAAATATGTTCTCTGGGACATCTGCCTGCATTTCAGATGAGCACTCTAGAAATGACTGTCACAGTTTAAAGTGTTGCTGCTATTCTAATCCAGAAAAGGATAAAGATACTTTTAAAGATTTAAGTGATGGGAGGTAACAAGAGAATAGTCAGCCTTGTACTCAATCAGTGATGGCAATGGTGTCTTTGTGAATATGAGAATAAATAGCTCCTCTTTGACATAGAAGGGCAAATTGGTAGCAAGATAGGAGATGCTGAAGATTATCTAATTTAAGCAGAGATATACCAGCATTACATTTGTAGCCACTTTTTGAGCTCCCTTGATGAAGGAAGACAAGCTTCTTGTTTAAGAAGCTAAAAAGCATAGCAGTCAGATTTGTGGAAGTCAAATCCTAGCAGCCAAGACCAATGAAAGCAATTATTTTACCTGAAGGGTTGGATTAGAGATTATTTTCTTTATGGTGGCATGGAAAAAGGACGCAAAATATTTAGGCGTTATTATCAAGGTGGATCTACAAAAATGTGAAAGTGGAGACCTGTCCTGGCTGCCTCTAGTGGCCACAGTGATCCATGGAGGGTACATTGGAAAGTGCTTATGAGCAGGATTAAGAGTCCCCTTGGACATGCTGAGCATTTCCCATGGTCTGAAATGTTGCCTGAGACAGAATTGTGGTCAGAAGCTGCCTGTTCTGAGTGTGTGATATCTTTATGACACAGACTTTTGGAATTCTGCTGTTCAAAGTAAATCATAGAGCTACTGGAGATTGTCTGGCAAGTCAAGACTGGGATGAATTTTGGCTGTGGAGTGGTCATCAGAGACACTGATAAAAACAGATCCAACTACATGAAAAAGACTAAAATATGGGCTAGAACTGGGAGAGAAAAATCTAGGTACTGTGAAGTAGTCATTTGGTGAAAGAAAAGTCTGGCAGAAGAAGGAGAAATGGCAGCAATTGCAGGAATACAAGTTTATTTTAAAATAGTCCCTCATCTTTAGCACGAGAAATGTGGCTGGAAGGAAAGAATGGATTTCTTGTTGGAAGGCCTAATTTTCTAAATGTAACAAATTTGCAACTGAATTCAAACCTAAAATTCATTACTGCACCATAACTTAAAAAAAAATATCTGCTCCAGTCAAAAGCATGATTTATACAATCAGAGAAGCATTTACATTATGTCTTAAGCCTTATTTTAGTTTGCCAAGTCAACAGGCCTTTTTGTCAGGCACAAAGAGTAGATGGAAGCTACCTGCCTAACCTTAGCTGCCTTTTGGGAATGTCAGGGATGAGGATTGATGCTCAGAGACTGAATGAAACAAAACTCAACTGTAGCTCTCCTTCTGAGATCAGTTCCTTGGAGGTAAGCACAGCAACCAGAAATGGAAGGAAAAGGAAGAGCCAAACCCCAGCTGTCTGGTGTCATCTAAGCTGTTTGTGCAAGTGCATTTCCTCTTTGATGTTCTTGGCAATGGCAACTAACCAGCTGGGACGTGTGTCAGCTTTTTCCCGGGAATGGAGGGGAGGAGGAACATTCATACACATACACTCTTGTCTCTGGTCTCTTTTGGGAAGCAGCAATTAACAGCTGAGAGGTTATTAAAAATTTCTTCCTAAATTGCATCTTATCTATGGCTTGCTCCTTTTTAAACAGTATAACAAATCTTGATGAGTGGCGGGGCTTGTTTTAAGACCACAGGACTAAAGGCAAAAAATTTGATGAGGAAACAAATGAAATTGTAATTATGAACCTCTGGCCTGGGTCATGTGAATGTGGGCTACTTGGCTCAGATGGCAAACACCTTGAAGCCATAGTAACACCTGCCACAGGTGAAATACCTAGATAATCACTCAGCCTCATGGCTTCTGGGGCTGCTAGCTGTGCTGTTATCAGGCATCCAAATAAGCTAAGTTAGAGTACCTGCTCTGCTTTCCCAGGAAGCAGTCACCTCTCTGATGGCAGCATAAACATGACTCTTGACTGAGGTAATGATTTTTTAAATTAAAAAAAAAAATAATAATTGCTGTAGCTGTGGACGTTTGAGGCTTGGACACTTCACTGAGATCTCTGTTAATGTCCAGCTTTTTGTTTCACACTGTTTATAAGCTCATTTGGTCATGGCTCTTTATTTTTTTAATTCTTATTTTGGTAATATAAGTTTTATGACTCTCTGCAGTTCTGAGAATTTCAGATGAGAAATAAATTTTCCCATTGAACAGTTTTGTGCTAACTTCTATCAAAATTTAAATAAGGCCACACAGTTCAGGAGCAGTCACTTGACAAATCATTTTCTATTTCCAGGAAATAAACATTACCAATTGGGTAAACAAAATGTTTTCCTTTCCTTTCATCTTTTGAGTATTGAAACAGAAAATAAAATGTAGGACTGTTTGAAGGAGTGGATACTATAATTAATCTATTTGCACAGCTCCTCTCCTTCTCTCATTTCTTAAACTTAGTAAAGCTGTACTATTGCATCTCATTCCTCTGTTGTGGAACACCTCCTAATCTATCAATTTAATCAGGCATCCTAAAGATTTTTGTCAATTTATCTGCCGTGTCAGACAAGAAACATTGGGCTAGCAGGCACCCATCACTGTGCACTAAAAATCAGTGGAAAATAGCCCTGTTTACTGCAGCATTTTATGCTGAGTGTAGTTAACACACTGTCATTCAGTAAACAAAGTACTTTGTAATGTGGAATACATTATTTTGCTATAAGGTATTTCAAAACAAGTTGGCATATTTCAGCACTTTTCTTAGTGGCCGCATTACAAGTATGAAGAGGCTGGGTTTTAATAGATTGAGGAGCACATAGCAAATCAGAAGTTACTTGTGGTGGTTGTTCCTTTAATGAGATGTATCATACAGCTTGGATAAATTCTCTGCTGTGTGAAGCAACTTATCATGCCAGAATATACAGTATATTGTCATGGGCTTTTTTTTCTTTTTTCTTTTTTTTTTTTTTTCAATCTTTTTGATTCTCTGGTATTCTGATTAATTATTTGCAGCATTTCCCTTTCACTGCTGCTAGAATAATCAAGTTATATTTCTTGAACATCAGTCTATCATTTTCATTGACTTCCTCCGTTGTCAAAGAGGGGGAGAAGGGAAAAAAAAGCCCCACTGCTTAATTTCACAAGACATTCTTCTGTTTCCTTTGCTCCTTTGTTTCTTTGCTTCCTTTGCTTTCTTTGTTACAGCTTTTAACTTAGAGAAGACTTTTAAGTTTCTCCACTTCAGTGTAAGCTAATGAAGTCTCATTATTTATTTATTTTTTAAATGAACTGTAGTTTCACCACCATAGTCCTCTGAGCTTTAGATGCTTTCTCGTCCATAGCATCAATTAATCATTGTCAGGATTATACTTTTGTCTACATACAGAATATGCTTAAGAATTTTTGTAGTTTTTTTATTAAAAGTTAAAAAAAAAATCAAAACCAAACAACCCACACTAAAAAAGTAAAAATCAAAACCTAATAACTTTTGGTAACCAAAAAGCAGCTATTAAATTCTCATGTTGTCACATTTAGCAGGAGTTCAGGCATAATTGTTGGAGAGTTGATGACCTATTTCAGTCTCACTTTCCTAGTTTAACTGTGGTAAACTTATTTCTTTTCAACAAGCTGCCCCTGAAAGTGTGCATCTCTACCTGAACAGTCAATATTATGATGCATATCCAGAAATTTCTTTATCTTACATAAATAAGACATCAAATTCAAAAAGACCAAACTGTAACAGATTTCCTTGAGGCACAGCATTTTTGAAGTGTTGTTATTCTGTGTTTTGGGGGTTTTTTTTCCTGGTATGGTAATTTCAAAGACAATTCATTTATGTTTCAAATTACTGAACTTCTTCCCTGACCTCCTGGATCGGCTCTTACATCTAACAGAAAAGACAAGTGGGTGTATCATTATTCCTTGGAAATGTTTAGGACACAACTTTTTAGAACATTTTTTGAAGCTGAGTTGCTTCCATTATACACAAACCTTATAAAAGTGTCTTGAAAACAAAAAGGTCACTTCTGTCTTCTTTGAGTGAGGTTTTTTAGAGTTCAGGTAATGTTTGTCTGGTCCTATTTAATTTAGCAGATCTTTCATTGGAATGTAATAATATATTTACTAGTTTGGGGATATTATAGATGTCTTTCTATGTTTACCTTCTGCACCCCTTGGAAGGTTTGTCTTTCTTTTTTGAGAATTTCATTATTACATTCCGACTAGATAAGTTTCACATTTTTATCTCAGTTATTCAAACATTCTTTTTTTTTTAGCTTTACCTATTAATGTCTAACTCCATTTCAGGTTGATTATACGGTATCATGCATACATTGTCACCCTTGCTTACAGAGCCAGCAAATATCCACCCATTGTCAAAATCACAGATACAGACCCCAAATATAGCCATGGCACTGTCATAATAATCTTTCCAACAGCTGAAGATGTTTATTGATAGGCAAGTCAGACAAATTTTGCTTTCATAGCCTTGCAGGCAACAAAATCCAATTTTTACATCTTTTTTTGCATGGAGGCAAAATGTAATTCTACGCAACAGAACCTCCCAAATGGGACAGAGCCTATTTTGGACCAAATGTTAAGCATTAGACCACACAGTCATGTTCTTAAAAGTTTGTTAGTCCAGTAACCTCATAAAAACCCCTGTGTCATCAAACCATAAACTAACTGTGGAGCAAGAGAGTTTTTCTTTGTGAAGGTCTGGTACATACAGCTGTTCTATAAGCCAAGGGAAGTCATCACTGCTGAAACAAAAGTCAAAAGTACATAGATTTGGACTGAAAATACCAGGTTTCCTTTCTTCTATCTCCACCTCGATGAATCTGTATGTCTTGACATTCATTTCTGGAAAATCATGAGCAAATTTGTGGGAAGGACAGAGTGATCACATCTTTTATCCTCCTCTCTTCTTTGTGATATTCTTTATGAAATATGGCTCATTTTCCCACGTTGTTAGCTCAGTATGGATCTCAGAAGCTGAAAGAAAAAAGTGTTTGCATGATTGAAACCCATTTTGTAACTTCCTGTAGGTCTTTTTTATTCCTCCAGGCAATTAAAGGGTATATTTTCAACTAAAACTCCAACAAAACAGTCTTTACTGAAATAAATACTTACAGAAAGAGAATAAAGACACTAACTATATTGAGATTGTGATGGACACACTTCTAACTGTATATTCAATATTTTGATATTCAAGTTCAAACAAAAGTTATGTTGTTCTCATCCAGAATCCTCTGAAGTAAACTTCCAGTCATATCTATGTGTTGAGATCTACTTGGTAAATTGTATTTATACAGCGGAAATCCTTGGTATGGCTTTAGCTTTGTAAAAAACACTAAAATGATGTACAGAGGAAAGTCTCATTATCTGAGGGAGTGTGAAATTAGTTAAGTATTTTTGAACTGCTAGAAAAATAATTATGTCTGCAAAAGCTCTAATTTACAATATAATCTGTAAATATATTTCTGATTAGAAAAAATCACAAGTCTCACTTAATGATCTTTGATACATGAGCACCTTTTGGTGACAGAAGCAAAAAATTTATAAATTTGACATAGCCAAAAATATTTTTATGTTTTGTTCAAAATGTTTATAAGGGAGGGAGATTTAAAACATGTAAAATATAGCTTACAATTAAAAAGCAGGAAAACACTTTTAGTATATATCCAAAATTATAAAATAATTGAGAAATTATGCAAATTTTATGACAGACCAGAAAAGCAAGTAGATTTTTATCTAATTGCCACCTTTTGCTGATTCAAGTATGTTAATCACAGGGAGCCCTAATAGTTTTAACAGGCTTTACTAATATATTCAGGTAGATTGAACAAAATAATTAAATGTCTAAATATTGATTTAAAGGGCTCCAAGTATTAATGAAGTTTTGCACTCTACTTAACGTGGGTTAACCTGTAGTTTAGATACCTTGAACCTTTTGGGAATGAATTGAATGAGACTGTGATAACAGGATCCAGACAGCATACTGACAATTTCTTCACTCCTGTGCAAGGAAAATGTGTTTTCTCACTGAGACTCTTGAAAAATTCCTTACTTCTGTTTCCTCATAACCTCTGTAGAATGATGTACTGAAATTTACAAAAGCTTCTATGTGTTGTACCATGGGTCTAAATTTAGAAAAGCCTGGCAAAAATATGCTGATGAGGAGTGGAAAACGAAGTTGAGGTTTGTTAAACCTTCAACACTTCCACATGTCTTCAGGAGAAGGATAAAAACAAAGGCTGCTGACCCACCCTGCAGAGCAAAAAGACCAGGCACAGGAGTGGTTTGGCTTTGTGAGATTGGGATTAGGGAGGCTCTGCAACTTCCTACCTTAGCTCAGAGCAAAATCCCATTTTTCATTCACACTTTTGACTGTGAGAATTTAAGTGATACAAAACTAATGGAGGCTGTTGTGGCGGGAGTGCTGTTGAGAGCAGGAACTCTTAAGCTCTTTCTGTCCATCCCAGCTCATTTAACTCCATGTTATGGATGACGCCTGCTCTCTGATGTCCTGTCTCCAACTCCTGCAGTTTGTGATGGCACCATTCCCAATGCAGCCAGTGTTATTATTTTTTCCTGCCTTTACTCCTCTCTTAAAGTTACTCTGCTATTCACAAGTCAGAGGATTTCATCATGATGCCATTTTTGGGGGTTGAGTTAGAGAAGCTGTTGTCTGGACGTGATGATACTTGGGTGCTGAGGGAGCTGTAGCCTCAGCAATATGCCTGTTGTTTTTGGAGGTTCACCCTTTGGTTTTGCTGAGTTAATTGTTCAGGGGCGGGACCACACAGTCCTTCACCAGTGCAATTGTGTTTATAGAAACACACTCACAAGCCTGAATCTGGACTTCTCTAGAACCATTAGAGAAAATTTTGGATTTAAAATTAAAATATGAGTTATCATCGTTCAAATTTCCATTTCTTTTCTTCAAGCTCTCTAAAAATAGTGAAGAATTTTTTTTTTCTTCATGAGCATGGGAAAAAATAAAGCAGAAATACCTGTGGCTTAAGTCACTACGGGAATTCTTTTTCATCAGTTGTCCCTCTATTATAATTTTGGGTTTTTAATATTTCAGCTGTTCCTGAATAAATTAGACTGATTTTAGTCCTTTGGACTGCTCCTTGCCTTGTATTATTATTTCTCTTGAATTTTGATGTAGAAATTCAATTGAGAAATTCAGAAGAGACAACTGTAGGTTGTGGTAATCGTTTAGGAAGATGTTGCACAGAAACAGAACAAAAACACGACTTCAAATCCAAAAAGTTCAAATTGTGGCAGAATATGGACAGTATTAATAATTAAAATATTTCTCACAGAAGAGTGACTCTGCACAGTTGATAGATGAGGGGCATCCGTTCTCATAATTTTATTGTAGTCAGAATTAGAGAGATAAAAGCAATATTGGTTGAAAGTTACAGGAGACATGTGAACAGTGACCTTTAAAGAAGAGGAAAAAGAAGTCCAAACTCAGAATATAATCTGGGGGAGAAGAGGTCGCTTTCTCTTTACCCCTGAGCTTCATACTAGGCCAGATGTTGTTTATGATCAAAACGGCAACGTTTGTTATTCCTTACTTTACTTTTCAAGAGTACATAGATTCCAGCTAGCTAGAGCTGTTATTAGATAAATGTCATCGTTTCAGTTTTATAAACAAGCAGGTTATTATAGAGCCCTATGTTTTCCAACTTCCACTACACAATGTTCTTTTGTATGCCTCAGACAATGAGCTGACAGCTCCATGGAAAGCTCTTGCAACACTCTGTAGTCAAAAGTGTTATGGAGTTCACTAGGAGTAGAAGAATGCATAATGCATTGAAGCAATGGTTTAGGCATTTATATTAGACTTTTAATGGAAAAATTAAAAAGTAATGCTGCTTTGCATTGCAGTAACTGTACATCAACTGTATGTCTTCATTTCTGGCACATGAAGGGTAGTTTCCATAGCAGCAGCATCTGTAGCACTGAGCAACATGGAAATTGGTTTTTTTTTCCTCTTGTATTTCACAGATTAGAAAGGTAAAATGTATGGAAATAGGGGAAAGTAAGTACTGCAGAAATATGATCTTTAAAACCTGTGTTTTCTTTCCAAAATTCTGAAATTGCAATAGAAATAAAACTATTCTTACACTTCATTCATACTTACTTAATCTTCATATATGACTTAATAAATGTGTATGGCAGATATTTTTGGTTTTGACTGACAGAACTAGAAAACTGCAGAACTATCTCTGTCCATCTTCTGGTTTCATTTATTATCTGGCAATTCCTTTATTATTGGCCAAAAGTGACTAATAATTAAGTCTTGCACCGAGACTGGATTTTTATATTTCATTTGTTTCTGCGCAAACAGCACTTGAGCTATGCTACAAATAAGAAACGCCAAATATGAAAAATCTGCTATGTACTAAAATTAATCATGTTTTTCTTTCAAATTCTTGAAAATAAGAGGAAAGATTTGCTTTTGTTATGTGCACAGGACTTAGAAATGCAACTACATGCTCTAAGGTATATATTCTCTTAGATAGAATCACAATAGAAATATTTTCAGAACAAAAAAAAACCCTGAAAGTTATTGCAAAGCTAGCACACTTTGGTGAATTTGGTGTAGCAAAGTTTAAATCAGAACAAAATTGTAATCTCAGAATTGTTTCTCTCAAATTTAGCAGGAAGTGGCTCAATTATTTTCCTTAATATGTAAGTCAGATTTTCGTTTATGTTTTTCTCTTAAAGGGAGTGAAATTTTCAACATCGGTTAAAGAATTTCTTAAGCTCCTACCTGGTGGGAGCATGAAAGAACTTTATACAAATTATATATTGAAAATATTATTTAAAGACAAACTTAGTTTTTAAACATTTTATCATAAATTCCAAGAAAAGCTGTGTAGTATTGAGGGCTGACAAGTTCACCAGGGAGAAATTCTTTTTGGATACTTTTAGTTTTCATCATTTGGTCCTAATATCCTGTGTAGATACTCCTCTGTGATGGTTGTTTTTTTTAGTAGGAAATAGCAATTTAGAAATTATCTTTGTACCGGGGGTTTGGTCTCTTACTCCTTTAAGCACTCTGAAAATGGTTCTTAGACATTTTTTTTTTTTTTTTTTTTTTTTTTTTTTTTTTTTTTTTTTTTGCATTTTGCAGTCCATCCTACTGACTTGCTGCAAATGTTAAAGCAACATCAAGTCTAAACGCATCTTTTAACAGAATAACCTTGAGGTGTTTAGGGATTTTAAGAAATAAGACACCTACCGAAGAATTCATCTATAAACAAAAGCTACTACCTATTTAAAAAATAAATATCCTTTATTTGTTTCATGCAGATGATTTAATTTTCTTAAAATAAAGCTTCAGCTGTTTGCATTGTGAAGAAAAATTTTAGGGCACTCATGGAAGACAGGTAGATAAATTTTATAAGGATGGTGTGCTCTGTAAGGACCCCCTTGGATGTGCCAGGTGCTGCTTTTCCAGAGGTGCTCAAGAACCCAAGGTTCCAGAGCATCAGAGGTTTCCTGCCTGTATCCATGAGCCTGGACTAAAGGATATTTGGCTTACTGATCACAGCACTTTATGTTCCTGAAGAGTTATATACAAATTTAAAATAAAATATACTCACCGTGTTTTGGTGCATGGATTCAAACTGTCAAATTTCATGTTTGCTTTTAAACCCAGCAGCTTTCCCATAGTTTTAAGCTTTCTGAGCAAGGATGTTTGCTGGTTTGCATAGTATCAAGAAAAAAACATGAGTTTTCAGCACTAGATAGTCCTGATATTTTTTCTCTATTTACTTTATTACAGATTTTCTACTTATCCTTTGTTTTGTACAAATGACTTATCACCCAGAAGAGACTAAAGAAATATTGTTCTTTGTTAGCCTGAATTCCTGCTGTGATTGATAATCATATGCCCAAGCCTAATATGAAGCTTGGCTGACTCTTCATTTGAATAGAATTGTTTTTTGACACATGAGCTGTAGCTGGCAAAACTAATAGTTCAGTGCCTCATGGAACAAACCTCAAAGTTTGCTGCCTTCTTTTAAAGAGAGACTTTGGAGATAATCAGTGCATTGTGATAGATGTATAAAATTGGGCATTCCAGTCAGTAAAGAACATACAGTCTACCTGAGGCATGGAAGGAAAGACTTTACACATTTGATGAGGATTTCTATTTATAGTTATCATTTTTACAGGAATTAATGAAGGAAGAGGAGAGAATGAGTTTTAATTCCATTTTAAAGACCATGGCTTGAATCCCAGATTATTTTAAGAATGTTTAAGTAAAATTATATTATTAAAATAGTTGTATTACTATTGTCTCTGCTCTCTCACCCTTTTTTCCAAGCTCACTCCACCTGTGAATCTTATAACTGAATATGTGAAAAGATATTTGTATCCATTTTTCTGCTTGTAATGCTTTCAGGTAACTGGTGAATTCCAGAATCACTAGAACAGTCTTACTAGCACAGAATCTGGATATAACATGGCAACTTTGGATTATGGCTATTTTTTTTTTCCTTCATGCTTTGTCTTCCATACACTTTCATGGGACAGTATTATCCCTAATTACTACATCAATAACTTACCAAAACAAGCAAAGAGAAGGAATGAAGTTTAATGGGTGGTTATTAGTCCTTGGATTTTTATGACATATCTAATATAGCACTTCAGTCTTGTAAATGCTCTTCTGGTGGACAGTCGTGGCTCCAGCAAGAAAATATGTCAATGAAACAGTAGTTGTGTGGAGTCAGATCTCCATCTTCTCCATTCCTTCCTTTGGAATTATCCATGTGAAGAAGAGGGTTTTGGCATTATCCATGTGAAGAAGAGGGGAGATCTCCTGGCAGAGATGCCTCTAAAGACAGAGGAAGTGCAAGTGATAATTCCCCATTTTTTCCCTCTCAGCTTCTGGCAATCTGCAGAGCAGCTCAGTATTGTGAGTGCATCCTTTTGTTTGATACCCTCTAATAATTGCTTTTGTCATGAATTTTCCTAACAGCTTTTCAATTAATTTCATTTTTCAATATTCTTCAGTGATGAGTCTCACAGTTCAATTACATATTACATTAAGAAGAAAGTGTTAACCTGGCTTTGTTTAAAATTTGCAGGTGAAAATTCCATGGGATATTTGTCACTTCATTATTGAGTGATAGTTTCCAATTCTTTTCTGCATATCATTCATACTTCCATGTGTCTATGGTATTCCTTCTGAGTCATTCCCATGCAAGCTAGTCCATTTAATCTTTTCCAAATGGAAATAATTTTTGATCTCTGATAATCCTTCCTACATCATCTTTAGTTCTGCTGTATCCTTCTTGAGATGGAGTGACCACAATTACATGAATGTCAGAGATTTCTTTAATAGCAATAAGGCTTTCTCTACTAAGCTCTTAATGCTTTCCAAATATTTCCTAATGTTCTATTTGTCTTTTTAGCTGCTGCTAAGCAGAGCTGACATTTTCATAGAAATACCATTGCAAGATGTGTAATGACTTCAAGATCTCTATCCTGACAGGTTATAGGTAAATTAACATCCATCACAGGATAGACATAATAAGGATTTTTTTCTCTCTCTCTTTCTATCTACTGTTTGTATCACTTTGAATTTATCAATTTAAATTTTATCAAGTTTATCATGCAATCAATCCATATTGTGAGATATTTATGCAATTCTTTGCTGTCACTTATTTCTCTCCTCATTTTTTTGTTTTGGTTTGTGGGTCTTTTTAGGTTCTTGTGCGTTTGTGGTTTTCTTTTCTTACTGTTGTAAAGTGCCACAGTTAACTCTTTTACATTGGGAAAACTGGCCATTAGTTTCTGTCCTTCCCAGTCTCTGCAATGTAGATACCTGGATACCTACTCTCCACTGGTAAATGTTTTCCTCTTTAGAAACACCTTTAAAACAGAGCCTTTGTCAGAAGGTTGTTAGGAGTACATATCAACTGGATTTCTCCTAGCAACACATTCATTGACTCTTTCAGAAAACAAATAGATTTGTGAGGCTTGAGTTGATCTAGAAAAATGCCTGGATTTTTGTCCACTACATCTTATTTACCTGCTTGTCTTCCTGTTCTACTCTTTATTATATTTCCATCAACATGTCTTCTGCAGAAGTCAGATTTACTGCTCTTTAACTCCTTAGAATCTCCTGGAACTTTTTATGGAGAATTTGCTTCACCTTTATTATCTTCCATTTCTTTGTTATCTGCTCTGATTTATGATAACATCCAAAATACGTGAAATTCATACTTGTATTATCTTAGACCTCTTGGGTGAATTCTGCCTGTTTAGGACAATTTGCTATTGCTCATTTCATGATTTTTCCCATTATCCCTTTGATTGGCTCTTCAGTATCAGACAAATCCTCTGATGTGTCGCTCATAAAAAAAGGCTCCTCCAGGGCAACTTCCCCAGCTCCTTCCTTTTCCCTTTTGGTACAAATAGTTGCCTTCAATCTCTTGCTGCAGCCTAATATTTTTTAACTTAAGCGTATTGTACTTCTCATAAGTCTTGAAAGATATTTAAAATTGTTTTGTTTGAGAGGAATTTGAAATAATTCTATAAACAATTCTTGTCACTTACTTTCTTACTTTTATATACATTCTTTCCTATTTTGCTGTGTTTGACCATTCCAGAAATTTCAGTAGATATTAGACTTCAATGAATCTCTATTTTTTGCTTAAACCTCTATGATGATGGTACCTAAATAAACAGATTTTCTGACAGCTTTAGGACTGTTTTCTTTTTCATTTCTCCTACTAACAAACTTTCCTTATAACAAGCTTCCTCACTTTTACAGAGCTCTCCTTTCTGAAATGAATAACTGCTGCAATAGAATTTTTATTTAGGTGTTTTGCTGTTCCCTTACATCAGAAAAACGTTCACAGCCTTCTAGGTAACACATAGGAGACTGAACTAAAGCAGATTCAGTCTCATAATCATGTGTGGAAAATATTCATGGTGATTCCTTTTGGAATATATCATGACCTCTGGGATACCTACCAACTTCTGATTCTGAATCTCCACTGTTGCAAGTTCTTTAGATCCATAAAAATGAATGCTTAACAGAAGCAATTCATTTGACAGTATTTAAGGCTCATTTTTGGGGTGTAAAATGAGAGAATATCAGGTGGCAGACAACATAGAAAGAAAAGCCTGAAATTCGTTAAAAGAAAAATTTATTTAATGTGGCTAGGAATGTGTTACATCAATAAAAAAACCCGTAAATGACTGGCAGTCTCACTGTTCATTTTGCATCTTGCACAGAGCCATTGCTGATTAACAATCTATACTGGGCTTGTGTAATATTTCTATTTGTTCTGAGGGGAAAAATATAACCATACTCCCTTCTCTAGGAATAGCTGTTTCATGAAATGTTGGACTTATCTAGAACGTAACTGAAACTTTATTTATTTTTATTTTTTTTTTTTAATAAAAAGGACTCTTAATTTCTCATTCTTTTTGTTCATAAGTATGTGTCTTTCTAGACGGATGGAATTTTGTGGGTCATGTTCTGGGGTTTTATGGTATTTTTCTAAATTAAAGTTTACAAAAGGTTTTATTTTTACTTGCGTATTTGTTCTATCTAAAGATCTAATGTACCAGTTTTTCTATTTTTAATTGGGCTTATTCTGAGGGCTATTTATTTGATCTTTGCTTTGCAGATAGAGGAGGAGTTCTAGTATTAAAGATACTGTGCTATATAATTTTCTGTCATATTTTCTGAGAGAAAACAGTCTAAACTGGAAAAGGAACACAAACGTGGACTGCTGAATTAATGAGAAGTGTTATGAAAGCCATTTAAAATGTACTTGCAATTTTTGCAGGTTCTCATTTTATTTTCCAAGGGAGTTTAGCAGATTTAGGAAGCATCGAAAAGATTTGTGGATATAATTGTAGTTGTTTATATTGTTTTCCCTCTTTCTCGATTTAAATAAGCAGGTTTGCCAGGTACATGCAGGCATTTAATTCACTGAATTCCCTTCACACAGCATTCTCATCTCCTGCCTTTCCCCATCTCTTATGGATGGGAGAAAAATGGTTGAGAAGAGATATTATGAATCTGGAAAATAAGAAGGGTTATTGGATGGAGAAAGGATTGATTGATTGATTAATTGATTGTTAATATGATCAGAGAAAACAGAATGGATCCTGTGAGTAGCAGGGGCAGGCAAAGACAGCATCTGAAGGGTGGCCTGGAGTGGAATGAGCAAACGGGTATCTGACTAATCCAAGATTTGGGAGCTGTGTATCTGTCAGGATGTAGCTCTCTGTGGCTCTGACAGGTTTTTTGGTTTGTGGGTTTTTTCACGTTTGGTTTTTTTTTGTTTGTCTGTTAGTTTTGGTTTTTTGGGTTTTTTTTCCCCCTAATGACGAAATGGACGTGAATGCACAAAAATGTGTATGTTCACACACATATTTGCAGTGAAACAGGTAAAAGCAGAGGACTGTGACTGCAGAGGTTTGTCTCTGTGTTCCCCATTCAGAGGTAGATACAGCAGAGTTGACAAAGTGCCTGTGTGGTTACAGGTACATATTGTGCCTGTCAGTGCTCCCACAAAGCAGCAGGAACTTCTCTGAACTGATTGGTAAACTCTCTTGACAGTTCTGAAGAGTTGACAAACATTTTAAATTCTTGGAGAAAAATTAAAAGAGATTTAATGCAAAGTGTTCTTTTAAAGTGTTTTCTAAAAACAAATCCCCAAAATAACCAACGAGCATCATATTTTTATTTTTGCCCCCACTTAATATGACACTTCTTAATTTCCTGTTGGCAAGCCAGTTGTAATCTTTAGCTGGTAACTAATTTGGTCATAAAATACTGACCCAGATTTTTCTGGATAATTAACAAGTTGGGCAAATCGGCAGAAGCAGGTGTAGTATATTTTCAGTACCAGTGGAGAAAAGCAGTTAGCTGGTGTTTTAATTCTCATTTCCAGTAATGAACTATATAACATTCTGGCTGGCTAATGCAATTAGCATTGTCTCCTCCTCCCCTTACTTCCTCACTTTAAAAAAAAAAAAAAGGAAACTCAAACCAGGAATTCATTAAAGGCCAAGAATTACTGACCCTTTTTGCACTCTTCTTACAATCACACTATTAACCTTCTGGATTGAGCCTCGTGTAGAACAGTAATAAAAAATTTATACAAATATGTATCATGTTACAAGCTGAGACAGAAAACAATGTTTCCATTCTTCAAGCAATTAATTATTGTGATTAATGTATTCCCCCTTCTCTAAGCACAATTCTGCCAGACAGAGTCAGCCCATTGACATATTGTAGAATTATAATGCATATCTAATTAAAGGTGACCTGAAAAGGCAGGGTGTTTAGCCTTCCCTGTCAGGACCAAGAAACTGTTAATCAGAAAGTGCTTGCTTTCCACACCATCCCACCCCTCCCTTTTTTTATTTTTGTGCTAATTTCAAATCTTCTCCCTGCATCAGTGAGCAGATGAGATCTTCAGCCAGCTTTCATCTTTCAGAAAAATGAATAGTGCAGAAAGAACATTATCAAATGAGCTGTTGAAGAAGTCAGTGAATATGTCATTGAGTGTGACTGCTTCCAGAATGAATTTAGATTTATCTCTGTTATCTCCCCTCTCCCGACTCACTTTCCGCACTCTGTTTGCACTCAGTCCACACGTCAAGCAGGGTGGGTCATAATGAATCATAAGGGACAGTTACTTGTAGGATGGTGACAGGTCCAATTGTGATACAACTTCTTCTGGAATTAAGTTTGTTAACATTATAAATTGTCTCATTTGACTAGAGGTTTAAACACCTAGAAGCTTTTATGCATGCAATTTCTTAAAGTATTTCTTTTCCATTAGGCAGCTGCTGCTTTACGGTATTCCACAAATGAAATTGTTTTATCACATCAATAGCTGCACAAAACAACTGTGACAACAAGAAGACTCTTTTTGCCCCCATCTTGCTAACAAGTATCATTCAAATCAATAAACTCTGGCAACTGGATAACACCAAGAGAAGATATTTAAATGCAATTTTTAAACACGTTTTCAAATTCATGTACAGATGCAAGCCAAGGAATTTTCATACCATCCTGTTTGGTTTCTGTAGAAATAATCCACAGACTTAATAACATCTTAAGTAGAAAACCAATAAATATTTTAGCTTTTCACTGCCAGTATTTTTTTCTATATGTGATGCAAAGTTGTTGTCATAGGATTTTTCTTTTTATTTTTGCATATAATAGGAAATGGTACGATTAAATTGCAGTGTTTTACCCACAGGGAAAAAAAAGACTAATATTTTTCTTCAATTGTCAGTATTGCCATGTAACAGAATGTGATATCAAAAAATCTGCAAAGTCAGCACACCTTCAGAAACATTTATTGTATTCTGTAAACCCTTTGGGGTATTTGACTAGTTACTTCCTTCATAGTTGTGATCATGCTTCACTAGGCTAGTTCTACACAACAAATATCTCTTAGATGCTTTTCAGTTGAACAAAATTTATAAGTAGTCTCATTGATTGTCGAGAAATATCTTTTACAGCTTATCAAAATCATCAGAACAACTGTTTTGTGCTCCTGATTTTTATTTATTTTTAAATAATAAGCCTCTTTCATGTTCACAAGTTAGGGAAGTTTCTGTTGTTTTCTTGCTGATTTTTCCACCAGCCTGCTGTTTGTCAGGGGGAGATTGGCAGGCTGATAGATGTATGTTTTTCCTTGGATGTCCATGGGGGCATTAGTGCACATGTGCTTCCCTCTGGATATTTGGATGATATATATAAGAAGGGGAAGAAGTCACTGTGCAGCAGCAATTGCAGCCAGAGAAGAGAGGAGTGATGAGAATATATGAGAGGAGCAGCCCTGTAGGCACCCAGGCCAGTGAAGGAGAAGGAGGAGATGTTCCAGGTGTCAGAGATTCCCCTGCAGCCTGTGGAGGACCCCCAGGCAGAGCAGGAGAATGCCTGGAGGAGGCTGTGACCCCATGGGAAGCCCGTGCTGGAGCAGGGACCTGGCAGGAGGGAGAGAGGCAATACGTGATGAATTTACTGCAGCCCCAGTTTCCATCCCTCTGAGCTAGAAGGAGACAGAGAAATCAGGAGTAAAGTTAAATCCAGGAAGAATGGAGAGGTAGAGAGTAGGTGTTTTCAAGATGGAGTTTATTTGCTCATTATCATAGTCTAATTTAAATGGTAGTACATTAAATTAATTTCCCCAATTGGAGCCTGCTTTGCCCATGACAGTAACTGGTGATTGATCTCTCCCAGTCTCTATCTCAGTCCATGAGCCTTTCATTATATTTTCCCTCCTCTGTCCAACTGAGGAGCGAGAGTGATAAAATGGCCTTGGTGAGGACCTGACACTTTGCCAGGGTATTTGCCTGAAAAGACTTATTGAAAAAAATTCACTTTTTTTTGGTTTTGAATTTTTGGTTTTTTTATTATGTCTGGATCTCAATGCTTATATAATGGTGTTATTGATTAAAGGGTAAAAGGTAGTGAAAATTCAATGTTAAACAGTGAATTACAAAAGGGTAGAAATTAAAGTCCATCTTAAAGCAAGTGCAAGCTTTGGTCCTAAAATCTATCATGGGCAAAATAGAAAGAAGCTAGTACGATTTGAAAATATTACCATTTTGTTAATTGAAAATATGATTTATTTACAGTTCTCTTTATTTTTAACCATTCCAAATTATATTGATATACTTTTTTTTTTAATTCAAGGTTGTAGTTGCAAAAATTATTTACAACCTCTGAACAAGGAAGACATGAAGTGTTTGTTTAGGAAGTGCTATTTTGCAGAAGAGAAACTGAGGCTTGTGTCAAAGAAGCAATTTTATAAAAGACTCGGAGGAAATCCGTGTCAGAATTGAGAGCTGAAATTCTTCCTCAGCAGTGTCCATGGCCTTCATTAAAAAGAGATCTTTTCCTTCTGTTCTTCTCCTCCTTGCTCCTCAAACTGTGAATAACTAACAATCACAACAAAATTAACTAGTAAGTTCAAGATACTGAACACTTTTTGTCACAGTATCTCTGATCATATACATATGTATGTATGCATATATATGTATTAGTGTATATATATACATACATTGACCTGGCATTTCTGCCTGTTTTTTTGCTGGCTCTCCATTTTTCTGAGACAGATTGCTAGTATTTTTTTCCTTAAGGTTTTGAGGCTCTCTCTATTTCTGTATTTCAATAACCTTTCTCCCCACAATAGGTTCAAATATATTTGGAGGGTTAAGTTTTCTGAGGTATAAAGCAGAGTATAACTCTTAAGTCTTCACTGAGTTTTCCTGCAAGTAAGATTCTTTTTAATTTCAGTGGGATTTTTGCTTGACTAAAGATTTCAGGATTCCATTGCCTCAGCCTCAGAAAACGTTGAATAAAAAGAATTAAGTTAGAAATAAAGCTTGCAGGTAGCAAACTATCAGAAGTATTGATAAATCACAGAACTGGAGTGAAACATTTGAATAGATCAGAGGACACCTAAATAGGATCAGGAGAGACTGCAATTGTTTTTATGGTGTTCTGGTAGAAGTGATAAATTTTATACAAATGATTTTGCCTGAAGTATCGCAGGACATGAAAATTTACCACTGAAGAATAGAATCTTTTTTTTGCTTTAAAATATCTTTCTTGCATAATTATTGATATGTAAAAAATAAAAATGTTTCCAAGGTAAGTTATACTCCAGCTAAAGTAAAAAATGAAAGGTTTATTTAATTATTGGAGAATTTGATTGCAGAAATACTAGAAGTTATGTCCCAGAAGAGATTTAAAAAAAAAATAAATTGTAATTTTCTTGGTCGTGTAATGGAGAATCTTTAAAATAGTAACATAAACACAAGGAAATGCTGATATTTTGCATTGTGTTAAAAAATGCTACAAGGGAAAATAAATATGAAGCAAATTCTTGGCTATCTGTTCCAGTGTGTGCATTGTGCACCCACACAACCTTTTATGTAAACTCTATCTGTCCTGTGCAGGAACTTGTTACCCAAATGATAGACCTGTGCAGGTCAATGGGTGATTTCATGGAACATGAAACATGCGCAGCCTGGGCTGTGTTATGCTGATTAAATCTGGGCTGGAGCCTCATCCCTTCCTGCCGTGTGTGTTACTTTCATCTATCACCACATACCTTAAATCAGCGCGGAATTAATGCAGTAGAGCACCTTAGGCAAAGACCAAGCCTTCCCAATGCTTTAAGCTTAGGAATGACCCCTTTGAATCCTGCATGCCAGCCCATACTTCAGCTCAGATGCAAGACAGGGGCTGATCAGAGCTTGCAGAGGCACTCAGCTCTGAATCAGGTCCTCTGTCACTGGCAACAAAAACTGAGGAGAGAGGAGTGGAGTTTGGTTTCAGTTGTGTGCATAGATATCTCAGTAATTCTATCTAATTTAGAGAAGTCACTCCAGATTTACACCAGTGCTACTGAAAATCAAAATCTGGCCCATTGTCTCAGCAAAATACACCAAGTCAATATCAGTTCATTAAGGAGAGGAAGAGAGAAAGGGAATGAGAGAGAAAACAAGGATTTCGTTAGCAATGCATTCTGTAGTATAAAAGATAAAAAGGAATATCCAATTAACACACCACTATAATTGCTTGCAGACATTCTTTTTTATTTAAAGATGAAATAGCTAAGAGTTCTCATCAAAACTGGGGTCACAGCCTACATATTAAATGAAAGAAATTGATTGGGCTTTATTACACCCTGACTACTGCAAATGTGCCTCAATCACTGATTGCTATAAATTTATTCTTATAAACTACTAATTGCCCAAGTCATAATGGTAACAATGGTATAATGAAATTATCTTGATCAAGCTGATGCACAAATTTTGCTTGACAACATGAGCAGTGTGAGAAAAAAGGAAAGAAGACATGCATACAAATACATAATGTTTCATTAAAATTAAAACCAATGTTAAAACAACTGTTCTCTGAAGTATACAAAGTTCTGTATTAGAAGGGCTTCCGTTAGAAAAAATCATTTAAGAAGACAGGCATTTACATTTATAATAAAATGATCTTGCATTTTTTATTTGTCTTGAAAATTAATGACTTACTTAATCACATTTGATCAAAGGAGATAAGTTGATGTAGTCATGTGTTTCTGATTGCATTAAGCCTGATCCAGAGTGGCATGATGGATATTTAATAGTCTTGCTGTCCCTCTACATCTTGTCACCATTTCTTGATATGCATGGATACTGTAGAGTACACCACAGCACAAAACTGTACTCTTAATAGAACAGACTAAGGTTAGAAAAAAGAAAATTCTTTTGGAGCTTACATGGTGGAGCTTTTAGAAGTAGGTTATCCACCATCAAAATAAATTTGTTTAAAAGACAAACATCTCAGGTAACTCTCTATATAGGTCTATAGCTTGAAGCATTTTCTCCTTTTAAAAGTGCATTTTGCTTCTATGCTGCCTCTATTAAAAGATATTGCTATAATAGGTTTCAAGGACTAGGCAGAGTGAAAGCATGTAGAAACAAAGATAGCCATCCAGAAAATGTGGGAAATTTCTAGAAGCTGGAATGCAGAGCATTGTGTAAAATGCATAAATTGGTGCTATTTATATTGTGCTAATAGCTGTTTCTACAAGTGTCAGCTGAGCCATTCATAGGGAATATTGGTATGTATGAGAAATTATTTCTGAGTAGTTCAAATGTAGTTCCAACTCTTTCCAAATTAATCTCACCAAAAAATTTTATTTAAATTGAGGCCTATTTCTTTCTCACCAGAGTATTTCTTCAGTATGAAGCTGTCCTTTTTTTCCATGAGCATGTCTTGCTTTCCTCTCTCATAAGAGAGGTCCAAACTTTTATGCTGGAGTACAGTATTTGCATTCTTCAGACTGAATTGCTCCTAAAATTGCTTTAGTTGAGGCCATCCTATAGGAACATAAAAAATTCAGAGACAACCAAGCTGGAAGGACTTCAGGAAGCTTTAGCTTAGCTGGCATGCCCCACCCCACTTGGGCTGTGTATTTGCTAGGCTGCCCCACATTTTAAGTTTCCAACTGCTGCAGTCTCTGTTTGTCCTATTGCCAGAAAGCTTTTCATTGGGGGCTGATCTAAATCCTTTTTGCTGCAATTTATACTTAGTGACACTTGTTTCATGTATAAGGGCCATGGAAAATGGTTCGTCCCTCTAGTCTATGCAATATTTTTAGATATGGGAAGTTTTGACTCTGCCTCTTCCCTCCTCTTTACACATTCCACTCTTCCCACTTCCCTACTATTGGTCTTTAAGCCCTAATATGATAAGAGCTATTCTGAAAAGAAATATATCTGTATTTGGGAAAACATACAGGAGTTTAGGACAGAAACATCAAAAAACTTCAGTCTCTCAGGAATAAATTACCTCCAGAAGAGCCCACCTACAGCAGCCAGTAGGTCAGGGGTAGGGGAGTAACCCAGACACAGCCATTTCTCACCCCTATATTCAGAATACTGTGGCACCTATTCTATTCTAATTAAATATGTAGTAGTAAGTAATAAGATTTTTCTGAGACACATTTGTGTGCTAGTGAAGTATTGAGATTCTGGTGCGGTGTAAGTAAAGTTGCAGACAGGTTTTGTTTGGTTTTGATTGCTTTATTATTATTATTATTTAGTGCTTTATTATTTAGAATTAAATTCAGTTAGCATTTTCTTCAACACTGTTAGATTCTCTGAAAAAAAATAAAACCAAACAACATTTTTCACACCTGGAAGCATTTATTTTTTTACTGTATTTTATTTTACCTCCATTGAATTCCTCCTTATGTTGTTGATTTTAGTTGCTGGTTTTGAGCGGACTTGTCCTATGACTGGCTAGCTTTTGAAAAGGTCTGTGTTTCTACAAGTGGGCATGTTTATAGATTCAGACTATATGTGAAAGAGAAACTGGCCTGGACAGGATGGGACTAAAAATAAGAAATTCCCAAAAATGTGTCAGAGAAAAAGAAATAGTGTAACAACATTTACAAGAGAATGGTGGAGGTTTTAATCTATTGTTTAAGGTGAGGGAGTTCCTTAATATTATTGATGTAGTTGATAAATAGTACCTGGAATGCTGTTTTGTGCAGTATCACCAGTATTTCTGAAATTTGTACAACAAGAATGCACAAGTTGGGTTTTCCAAATGGCCTGTTCACATAATGCTGTAACACTTGCTGTCTTACTCATCCATTCCTTTATCCATCTATCTCTGTATCTATCGTGAAATGACAATCCTAACTTACTTTAAACTCTCCAAAGGTATATTCTTAAATTTTAATGTTGGAAAAGCTTCCTGACGACTGGTACTTTGGCTTAATGTGGTATAGCTTCTGACAGCTGCCTCTGTAAGAAAAGCAAAGGATGACTGCATTACTGTCACTTTCTGTCACATTCTGGTTGCCAAACTCTTGCAGGGATGATGACAGTGAACCAAACAAGAGTGACAAAGGGAGTCAAAGCTGTGATTTTGAATAAGGAAGAGTGGACACTTGAATTGCATTTTGTTTGTGCCGTTCGTTCTGTTCTGCTTGTGGACCTCGTGGCATGGTGCTTGCTCCCATTTTTCTAAATTATATGTTTTTTGGGAATTTCACCTGCTTTTGGCACTCTCAAAACTCCCCCCAAAAATAACTGTTAACAAGCCCAGAGTAGGTCAGAGTATGAACAGAAAAATAGCTGTAACTGTGGAATGTACTTGAAGGAGAAGGCAGACTCAGGGGCGTGATGCCCACTCAAATTGTCTGAAAAGCAGCTTGCACTTGTAGGGGCAATGAAATTGTGACCTTATTTTCAAGACAAAAAAAAAAAAAAAAAAAAAGAAGTGGATTACACATATTAAATTAGCACTTTTTATTTTTTTCCCCCCAAACGAATTTCTATATCTTCATTTATACTAAGACGTTTTGCTGGATAAGTTTCTAAATAAAAGAGCCAGTAACTTCTGCATGCTGGATTAAAATATTGCTGCAGGTGCCATTTAAACACAGCAACATTGTCCCGCTGTATGGTGACAAAGCTGCAGAGCAAAGGCACAGAATCCTTCTCTCAGGAACAGGTTTTTCCCAGCAGCCTGGTCTCCTCTCTGAGGTCTTGTGAGGAGCTGCTGTGGGAGGAGGATTGACCCAGGACAGCCTCAGCCTTATCATTCCTACTCCTTAGAGAGCAGCTCCCTGCCTGAATTTCCTGCAATGTCCTGTGATGACCCAGGGCAGGAGGGTCACAATTTTCTGTGGAATTTTCCAGGAATTTTCCTTCCAGTACTGGAAGGGAGCAAGCAGAAATGAGGGAAAAAGACTATTTACAAGAGCATGTAGTGACAGGACATCTCTGATTTGATGGCTTCAAACTGAAAAAGAGTAGGTTTAGATTAGATATTAGGGGAAAAAAAAATCTTTCTTGTGAGGGTGGTGAGACACTTGAAGAAGTTGCCCAGAGAAGCTGTGGATACCCCATCCCTGGAAGTGTTCAAGGCCAGGTTGGATGGAGCTCTGAGAAACTTGGTCTGGTGAAAGCTGTCTCTGCCCATGGCAGGGGCTTGGAACTGGATGATCTTAAAGGTCTCTACTAAACCAGACCATTCTAAGATTCTATAAAAAAACTGGTTTTACTTATTAGTTTTTTTGTATTGAAACTTAATTAATAAGGTGACACTGCCCCAGTTTGAAACTCAGTGCAAATTCCTCTAAGTGCCAGTAATTAAGGCTTGGAGCAGAGACTGTTTCTTGGATCCAGGTGATGACAGAAGTCCAAAGGATGCAGTGAATTTCTCTTGCCTGATTGCATTTCCCTCCTTTCCCCAGTGAAATGCCTCTACTCCCTGACCTTTCCACCAGTTCTTGACCCTACAGCTGTGATGATGGGGCTGGGTAGGTGATAATGACATGCACACATATACATATACATATACATACCTATATATGTACATATACACACATATATAATACATATATACATACGTGTGTATACATATATATATATATATGTTTTGTTGACTGGGGTTCTAAAGAATTTTGTGGTGCTCTAACAAGAAAGGGAGGTTTCTGCAACTGACAGACATTCAACTCAAGCTATAAGAAAGCTCTATGCATAGTGTTAACTCTTTTATGGAGAGATAAGCCAGGAGGGACCAAGTGGAACTGAAAATAAATCAGTGGGCAAATGCTGTGACTAGTAATAGGAAACAAAAACTGCTTTGATAGTTATTTTCCACATTATCTGAACTAAGATAGCATTATTACTTCAGTACTCTGTCAAATGTTAGTGAGAGTTGTTACCTGTAGCTGATTTATCAAGTATCTATGAGAAATATGGCTCTGCTAAATCTACTGCATATTTTCTATTTTGTGTCATTATTCTTCAAAGAGGAGATTCCCTGTTTCCTGAATGTTCCCTGGTATGGTCAGGTGAAATGTGCTGCAGCAGTCACAGGAGATAATGAATTCTGTGACAGATTGCAAACCAGTGTTCTTTATGCTTCAAGTTCCATTAGGAAGGAGCTGTTTATAAATCAAATCAGAATCTGGTACTCCAGAATCTGGGAAATGTTTATCAAAGGGCCTCGTACTGGGAGGTAATGAAAGATTTGTTTAGTTTGCTTAGTTTTGAACTAGAAAGAATTTCATTACGTTCAAAGTGGAGGCTGGGTGAGCCACAAGTCTGATCCAGATTGCTGGTGTCTGTGTTCCTAGTTCTAGAGCAGCATTCAAATATCTTTAGTAACAGGCCTTTAATGAGAATATTCCTTGCTATTTATTTTAGGAAGCTACTGGGGCTTTTCTCAGCAATGTAGATTCAGTGCTGTTTTGTATTCCCAGGAAGGGTATCTATAGTGCTGAGAGAGTTCCATAGAAATCTTGCACGTGGGGGATATTTCCTTTCCCTTCCCCCTTTCTTTTCTTTTTTTTTTTTTTTACATTTAAAAAATTTCTTTTAAGACTGATTTTGGTTTATCAGAGCTCAGAATTTACAATCAAAACCTGACAGCACACAGCAGAAACTAAATCCATTTTCCTTAACGACCACACTTCTGTAACAAAAGCCTGTGTGTGGTGAGTGATTAATTTGTTTTATATTACTCTCTCTGACTATTGTAGTTACAGAAAAACTGGCCAGAAGAACCATGTTTTAAACTCATGTGGAGCTTAGACACGTTCTCAGTGTTTTATGAATCAGTCATGTGCTTGTATGTTAGAGTTATGACGAAGGTTTGTGATGCAGTTTTTAACATCACACCATTTAATGTAGGAAACTATATGACTACAAAGTATGCCATGGATATTATTTCAAAGACACATACTCTCACTTTTAAACTTTATTCACACTAAAAATAGGCACTTCTAGTCCTAAAAACAAGAGCATGGTTGAAGGTCACGTAGTAATTAACTCTTGGATGCAAGTCATTGGCATTAAAGGGTATTCTTCACTTGTTTTGTGGTGCAGAACAAATGCTCCATTAATCAGAAACCTATCAACCTGAGATTGAAAACTAATAAAATCAAGTGCTATGGTTCGACATTGCTGGGGACACCACTTAATGCACATATTTCTTCATGTAATTTTCAGCAAAAGTTCTGCATTTTCTTCTTCATTGGGAGGATTTTAGAAGACTTTTAATAACACAGCTCTTGTGAGAAGATAAAAAGGACCAAAGCTTTCTTTTCACAAACAAGAAAAGAAGGGATGAAGTATTTTCTATAAAACATCTAGACTTTTTATTTCTCACACAAATTGTGGCCATTATAATCTCTTCAATACTGTGGGAGGGAAAAAAAAAGACATTTATAAAAGGCCATAATGAGCTATGAAAATGCTGGTTACGTATTTTTGCTCTACTGAAAAATCTCCATGTACTCCAGTTCTGAATATTTTGTTTTCTTTTCTTCTGAAAGGAAGGATGAAAAAAATGAGTATGAGGCATAGCTCTCTTCCTCAATAGTGGAGTAGAATTTGAGGAAATCAGCTCCTTGGTCACCTTGCTATTAGCCACAGGCACTGAACATATGGGGTTTCAGAGTGTGATGAAAAATCTTGTTGGGTTTTGTGGGTTTTTGGTTTTAATCCTTACTTTGAAGTCTAAGGTTTTTCTGAGGTGGATGATTTTATTCATTATATTTTGTGATTTCACCGTGTTTTATAATTTTAGCATACATCACAGGTTTAAAGAAAAAAGAGCATAGATAGTAAGGGGAAGAGTCTACATATTATTGACTTGGAAAATTCTTAAGATTGTTTTTTTTTTTCCTCACTGTAAAAATCATGTTATAAATATCTGGACCTCAAATGCTTGTTTTTATTGTTATTGAATTTTTAAAATAAATTGTTGATAACTTTATTCCACTTTAAAAGTAAAATTTTCCCAGCTGCACTACTAGCATTGGGAGAAAATGCAGGGGCAAAACAGAAAGTTCAGCTGCCATAAATAGATGATGGAATAGGACATTATAAAATCACATTATGTAGTTTTATATTTTATTGGTTGCCACTTTGCCATTTTGATGACTGTCTTTTGACTATGTTACCATTCAAATATAACACCACAGCACAGACCCTTGATGTTACAATCTGACTAATTTCTGTGTTCCTTTACTGTAATCCAAATACTTTCAAAGAACAGATTGTTATGGCTGTCACTGTCACATTGTTTTCAACTTTTTCCTGGCTAGAACAGTGGTAGAAACAGATTAAATTTTATAGGTAGATACATGGTTAAGATATCTTATAAAATAAGTATTCAAGCTTCGATTCTGTTTCAGCTATCTGAATGTCTCTTTTGGTATTTGTCACCTGAGTTTAAAATAATTTAAACTCTAGAATATAATCAGGATCTTCCAGCAGTTTCTAAAATTTATTTTTAAAAGTATATTTGACCTGGGAAAAAAAATTTGGACAGTGACATTAATTTTCTTTGCAGAGCTTCTTTGTATTATACAGGTCAACTGATGAAAAATAATAAATTGAAGGCAGAGCCAACCCAGACTTCAGGGGTTTGGATTTTAAAAACTCTCAAGGTGTGATTCTTGGGGTGTGCTGTGCAGAGCCAGGGTGATGAAGATCCTTAGGCTCCCTTCCAATTCAGGACATTTTATGTTTCTATGGTCAGAGTAAAATTTATTTAAAATTGCGGCAGGTGTCTTTCCAACTCAACTGACTGCTGCCCTGTCCTTTCTCAGGAAAAGGTGAGATCATTCTTAAAAGGAAAATTTTGGTTGAGTCAGAACCAAGATCTATGATCTCCACTGTTAGTTCAGCTACATCCCTTCAGAACAAAACACTCAGCTTTAAGGGGAGAGATGACCTTCTACTCCTCTGTGAAGATTTTTTAAAAAGTAGTGGACTTGATAGGATGTCTGAAAATTTCCTTATGTGATAGATGGAATGGATAACTTTTAAATGATATTTCAGACCTGTGAAATCCTAATAAGAGCTAAAGAAAACTTTGAACTACTAGAACAAATTGTAAAAACCAATTGTAAAAACTAGAAGAAAGGGTACTGGTTATAGATGTTTGGGCAGGTACTTCTTATAGAAGCCCGCTGCAAGGAAGATATAGAAAGGAGTGGAGTGAAAAGTACATGACAAGTGCTAGAAAGGCACTTTTATTTTTGCCAAATATGTGGCAGAGTACATTTTTAAGAAATGTGGGAAAAGAGAACCAGAGTATTATACGACAAAATGAAATGTAAGAGGAGAAAGGTTCCTTGATACAGAAGAGGCAAAAGACAAGATTTGTTAATTTTGTTACTGTATGCTGCAAGTTGTAACAGCATTGATACCAAGATTATTCCTAATGATCATTCTTTTTTGCTGTCATGGTGCCTAGCAATATTGATACAAAAAAAATATCTCATTCCTAAATGGCAAATTCACTTCAGTCCACCAGCACAGAGTTCTAGGATGAAACTGGACTAATTTCACACAATCATTAGAGAATCTTGGGCTCGAGTTAAATGTTAAGCACTTGGAATTCTGAACTCTGATTTGCTCCCACCAGCTTATGCACCTGTAAAGGCTGTTGGCAGGAGGAGCATCTGTTACATCCTTTGTCTTATGCAGTCAGTCCTTTGTGCAGAGAACTTCACAAGCAAGCAGTTTTTCACTTTATGCTGTGATCTGTCCCTTCATCCTCCTAATCTCCCTCTCAGTGCTGAACCCAGCCATCATGTGCTTCAACAGTTTTAACAGTCCATAAATTATAGACGGTAAAATGCCCACACATTTGCCCCCTTTGTGTCCTTCCTTGCCTTCACGTTCTGTTCTTTGCCTCCTCCTGCACAGAGAACTCTGTCTCAGTGGGTTTTATTTCTGTTTTTCTGACTCTTCAGTGTGCAAATTTCCCTCAGGCAAACCTCTGCAGGGCTGACTCAGCAGTCAGTGGCATTTGTCAATTCATTGATCACCCTCCACCAGCGGTAGGAAGGGGAAACTCGCCGAGTCAGCAGCGAGCAGCCAGCCTTTGCGAGGATTAGGCTGTGAGAACCTCCAAATTAAAAATAAAGAGCTTTCTGATTTCTCTGCAGTGGGACTTTCAAAATGAATTAAAAAAATCTCTCTCAACCCTCTCGCTTCATTCAACTGTAATTTTTCTTATTAATTCCTTCTCATTTTCCAAAAGACGGCTCTCCTGTGGAAAAGGAAATTGTGCTTTACATGTTTAAAGGATTTTGCATTTTATTCTATTTCTTGTTATAACTCTACATTCACATAAGTCAAACAAGAAAGCACTTCACATACTAGAATATGTCCCTGCTCCAATTTTCAGTGGGGCATGATCCAAGTTAAAAATTTTCACTACTGGCCCTCTTCCCCTTCCCTATCCCTTCTTTTACTTGCATCATCTCTGTAATCCTTGTGGGAGAGTGTTGGTTTGGGCAAAAGAACAAATGGTTGAGTTGGGGATAAATAAGATTCCTTCTTTACTGTCTGAGAAAAGAAGCTGTTTTATTTCGACTGAAGGAAAACTACAGCATTTCCACTGATACAAATTCTCCCTAGGCTAAATCTATTTTCTTAGAGGATCCAAATTTTTTGAAGCATCTTCTTTCCTAAATAGCTCTTCAGTGAGCATTTCCATAGGAGCTGGGGCTGAACAGTTCTTTTCTTGCCTCCCTATATATATGCTCTAGACTCTTATCTCTTTGTCAGGAAACAGATATGCATGTTCTCCTTAAAAGTCTCATCATTTTGTCACAGATAGGGAAGAAGATTTGCACGGTGGGCACTCTATCTATCCGCATCTTACATTTTCACTCCCTGAATATTACTGCACTGACTATTCCATGGGAACCAAAGACAATTGTTTGTAGACAGGGCAGGGACTGTGTGCATTCCATTCTGCTCCTCATTGCTCTCTTTTTCCTCCTTTGCTATTTAATGGGACTTGTAGATGAAAAGGAGTGGAGTTCAGATTTGGGATTTTGCGAGCATTGTTTTTATGCCTGTACAATGAAGTATCAAAACAAAAGAATTCCATCCTTGGCAATGATATTTTGAATTAAGCTCACTTGGAGAGTATTTTCCAGTGTTCTCTCTAAAGACACCATAAGCCTCAAGCCTGCAACCCTACATTCAGGGACTTGAATGTAAATATAATGGTTTTTGTTACTGAATTCAAGAGTTGTGAAGATTCTGTGCTTCATGAATGATCAGCACACCATGTTGATCTCTTTCCTTTTCCTCAAATAATAGAAGGCTTTTTAGGAGGATCATGCTGGCAAAGGTTGTTTAACTTATTGATGCTCCCTCATCAGGCTCAGGGTGGATAGAAGTAGTGATAGTTTTAGAAGATGACATGATTTCTGTGGTTGTTCTAGCAACATATTAGAGAAGGAGTCACATAACATGTAGCATCTCTCTGAACCCACTGACTGAATTAAGAATTCCTTTCCTTTCAAATTGAATTATTGTCTGCATGTAAAAATAATAAAAAACCCAATTATTTTGTTTTAAAGATGACAAAAAGTGTCTTTCAGTCCATAGTGTGGATAATCATTATTTGCAAAGAGAAGGAACACAGGCCCAGAAAAATGGTACTGTGTTGCTTAGTTTTAACAAAACTTTAACTGCTGGCTCTTTTTAGTGCAGTTTTAGAAAAAAATTTTTTTAAAAAAATACAGATTGTCTACTATAGTGTTTACCTGATTGTCCTGGGTTGTAGTATAGGATGCACACAAAATATTTATTTTATCACCATCTTCTTGAGCTGTTGAAACCAGGTGGGGCAGTGTTTTCCTAAGCCCCTGCCTTTGGGGTGTCTCCTGCTAATGGTCCATCAATGTCTTGTCCATGACTCACAGGTAACTCCCTCCAGGAGTTATCTCTGTTTAATGGGCCATCAAGGACCCACTTCACAACTCATCATCCCATTGTGAGATGCTCTGCCCAGGGGGAGGAGCCAAGCATTCTCACCTGGATATAATCTGGGATTTGGGACAGTACAAGCAGCACTTACCCACTGGATTCCCAGAGGACCAGAGCTACCAGACCTTTCTACAGGATCACTGCTTCAGGAAGAGCACCTCACCTGGACTGCTTCCACCATCCTGCTCAGGTTGTATTCTGACTCTGTCAGTGGTCCTTTGTGTTATTGCATTTATTTTATTTTATTTTTACATTTTTACCTTTCTTCTTATGAAATTGTATTTCTGACTTAGAGCCTCTTACTCATTTTGCTTTCAAACCACGACACTGATCAATAATATGTGAACATCTGTAAAGGTGTCTACACCTTATCAAGAATTGAATACTATTTAATCCACATTTTGAAGGTTGTTCATCCCCTTTGGTCATTGTGTTTCTACATATCACAAATGTAGAAATGTAACAACAATAAAACTAATTATATAATTGTACTCTTCCAAATGGCAGGAGAAACTTGCTATTAAAAGTTTATATATATATATATATATATACACAAACAGCACATTTTTCCTGTGTTTTGAGTCTCAACAGACTTCAGAAGGAAGAATGTGCATTGCAATCAGGATAGTTGTCAGGATGCTGAACTCCAAGTCTAAAGTTCATGTACCAGATCCAGCTTCTGTGAAACACTGTTTACCTTAGTCTAGTACTTTTTTTCAATGGAATGTAGCACATTTGGGAAGCTGAGGTCCCAGGGGAAATTTGAAGGAAGTTATGGTGCTCAGTCTGTGTGAAAATAATACCACATACTCTGAGTTAAACATGAGATTGTTTAGAACTTTGTCACAAATCAGATAATTATAAGTAATAGCTGCTCACTAAAGTTCAAAACTGGGGTACACATTTTCTTTTTTAATATTGAAAATAGACTCCTCTTGAATCTCTCAGAAAACCAGACATTTGTAATGGTATCTGAAATGTGAATTCCAGAGTCCCATTTTTCGTTCTCCAAAGTTTTGCTGTGTACACCTTTGACATTATTTTTTAATTAAATTCTTTCCTAGTACTTAAGTGGTGTCCAAATTTTCAATGATGTGTGGTTGTTCACCAGTGGTTAGATAACAATATCACCTTGACTCTACACCTCATTTTAGTTCTTTACTAATCCCCATTTCTATACCTTTCCTGAATGGTAAACAGACATCCCTACCATGACTTAAAGTTGTAGGGAGTTGGTTTGTTGAGTTGGTGTGCTGTGTAGGAACTTTTGGATTTTCTGCTGCTATTAAAATTGAATGAAAATACAATTTGACCTGTTCCAAATATAGTTTTTAGTGAACATATTTCTGCTTAAGGAAAAGTTAACCCAACTCTTGAGTGATAAATATAAGTTACCTGCAGATTAACAAGGAGATTTGATCTGATTTTTCATAGAACTTCTGCTTGTGCGCTGTGCATATTATCCACCCATGTCTTTTGTTTGAATGTGCATTGGATGTTGTCAGATTCTAATCTGACTCAGCAGTCACAGAAATGTGAAAATAATCTGCTTCTATGACAACTTACTAAACATATGATTTTTATTATATGGTTCATTGTAAAGGGTCAGATTATGGCTTGATCTTGTGGGTACCAAACAGCAGGAAAACTGAAGTGCCTACAAAGAAAAGTTTATAGAAGAAAAAAGACAGGTTCTGGAGAACCAGTATGGGGAAAAAAATAAACAAAACCATAAAAATATACAAAGCACTGCACAGTTCCCTCCTTCCCTCCTTCCCTCCTTCCCTCCTTCCCTCCTTCCCTCCTTCCCTCCTTCCCTCCTTCCCTCCTTCCCTCCTTCNCCTCTCTTCCTTCCTTCCTTCTCTCCCTCCCTCTTCTTTCTTCTTCTTTCCTCCCTTCATTCCCTCCCTCTCTTCCCCTCTTTCTCCCTTTCTATCTCTTTCTTTCTTTCCTTCCTCCCCTGTCCACCTTGCAATTTTTATTTTTTTTTTTAATGGCTAAAATCGTGTTAGTGTAGTCTGGCAATGAGCAGAACAGAATGTAAGGATAATTCCAACACAAGTTATATGCTTCACCAATTCAGGCTTGGCTGATGAAGCTAAAGAACCTGCGGTACTCAAGAGACTAAAATTCTCATTAGAGGTTGTGGCCTTTAGCTTTTTCTTCAGTTGTTTCTCTAGAATTCTGATGCATTCAGTACTGAGAATTGTTTCTTTGCTATATTAGGTACTCATTGCAACTGGGTGGAAGGAAGAAGGATTGCTGAGCTGTAGAAACTGGATGAGGCATGTGCCTTTTGTTGGTCCCTTGTCTATGCTGTTTTTGCACTTTTACTCTCCCTGCCCCTAGGAAATGTGCCTCCTGTCATGTCTAGGAATTTTTGCACTTCTAGCAGTAGATTGCTGGTTGTCTTTCTTGGTTTATGAATCTAATGTCCCTACCTACAAAAATCTCAGGGAAATGACAGATGATCTCTCAACCATGATGAGAGTTCTCCCATCTGTGCGCTGTGATCTCAAAAGCAGATCCTTCCCCACAGAAACCTTTGGAGAACAAATCTTCCAAGAATACAAAAAATAGCATTATGTGTATGTTTTGTTCCATGAATGTTTGCATCAACGTTTAAAGTTTAATAAATATTTGCTGCTTACCTTGGTTTACAGAAAGGAATTCACCGTAATTTTATTTTTTGGGAGGTCTTGGGGGGTGCGTGTGCATGTGCTTGTTAGTTTGGTTTTGTTTGTTTTGTTTTCCTGAATAATTTAATTAACTGTCAGAACTGAAAGCACAAAATGTTTCTGCTGCAAGGTTCAGTTGCTTTTTGTGTAATCAGGATCTAAGTTGTTCATTTGGATAACAAGCACTAATGTGAATCAGAAAACAACTGAACAGGCATTAAAATCAGGAACTTCAGGTGAGTAATTTCACCTGAGTCCCACAGAGTTCAGTCCCCATACTAAAATGAGATGTGTCTTTTTCCCACTGCAGTGAGTGGCCAAAAAGTCGAAGGACTGCTGAGACCAGTCCCAGATGTGTCCCCACCGTGTTACTGCAGTGCTTCCTTCTGATGGTGAGTGGTAGGAAATGCAAAGCTTGATGTGATGACATGCTGAAATAGGTGCAGAGAGAGGAATAAAGGAAGATGGATACTGTAACATGGGAACTGTAAGGACAGCAGAGGGTGATGATGGTAACAAATGGTCAGTGAGAACGAAGAGAAATACAGTGTGAAGTTTTTGCTCAAATAATTTTATTCTATGAAAAAAACAGTAGCTGCAAGAGATCTCTAAGGTTCTGTGGGGCTCAAGATCCTAAGTCCAGTTCACCATTGTCTCAACCCACACTTACTCAAGTATGAAACTTGAAAAATGCAGTTATAGCTGGAATTGAGGACTGTGGTACAGGGCATACAGGGCAGTCAACCATAAAGGAACTTGGTTGGTTTTGGCCAAGCAATTTGTGTCAAATGTTGCAATTTTATAATAACGAGAGTCTGAAAAAGCTACTGAAGCAGGATTTCGGAAAAATTATTTTAAACATGCAGGAAATAAAAATCCACCCAATCTCATGGTTCACAAAGATGAATATTTTTCTAAATGACTGAATGGAATTTGGGATTTTCAAAGCCATAAGCTTTTGGCAGTTTGCTCATTTTAATCTCATTAGAGTAGTGCTCAGCCCTAATAAAGAATAAAGCAGTTATACAAAGGAGGGAAAGTAACATTGCATTTCACAGGTTAGTTTTTTACTCATAAATGAGTAAATTAATAGCAGAAAATGGAGAGAGGTGTGATGTCTAATCACACCTGGACACTCTGTGGGTCTCCACTTGCTGAAATATGTTTTCCATAACTCCCAAGTCTGAAAATGCCAGGCCCTTTCTGGGCATGATCAACACTTGCATGAGGAATTTTTCCAAAGAGATTTACAGTCCTGTTACTTGTTCCTAATACCTGTTACTCATATGAGATATAGAATAAATAAGCTTAAATATGAATCTTTAAAAAGTGTCAATTATCTTTGATTGATAGAGAAACTTGCAGTCTTTTATGAATTTCTCTTTTTCTCTTAAAGCATGAGCTGTGCAATGCAATACCTTGTGGCTGTGTAGGCTGTCAGAGTTGGATTCCCACAAACCTGAGTGTTTTCATTGACTTAAAGAATCCTCTTTCATGACAGGGAAATAAATGTGGAGTTAAAACTGCATTAGGGCTCAGTTTGGGGTTTATTCTCCTTCTTGCCCTACTCAAGGCATGCAGCATTGAGACAATGGTTCACAGATAAAACCTTTTCTTTCTTTCTCATGTGGGACAGAGACAATGATGCCCATGAGTGAGTACAATGACTATAAGTGTTACAAATCCAAACCTATACATCTAAGTACGTATTTCCAGTTGATTTCTTAATGAAAAATTTTGGGGTTTTTTTTGTACAAAGAAGTCTCTTCATACATTTAAATAATATTTAAATACTCTTAAAATTGTGGAGAGTTAACCAGAGTTTGAAATGCTGCTCTTCTTACAAATTTAAATAATAATAATAATAATATAAAAAAATCTGCTGACACAAATGTATTAGAAACAAACCTATATAAAGGAGCAGTTAACCTAGAACTATTGTGAGATATATATTGTTTGACATACTTTCATATGAGCAAGCAGAAGTACCCCATCCTTTAGACTGTGGTAATGTGCCTTATTGTTAAATTCAATAGGAAAAGCTATTCATACTGTAGTATGATTGAAAAGAAAATTGAATCCTTTTGATGTTATAAATGTCTCTATTACTGCATGTGCACACAAATTTTCCATGGAAATTATGGTGAAAGTAGTGGTTCTCCTAGAAAAATGCATTAGTGTTGACATGTTCAATTTTAGCCACATCAGAATATAAATACCTTTTAACCATGGTAAAATTGTTGGGAATGTATATAGTGTATCTACATAAGTCAGTTGTCTGTCTAAAAATATGTGCTCCTGTGGTCCAGTTATGTTCTCTGTTTCAGCTGAAAAGGGAAATTAAAAACAGTGACTCACACATCTCACTCTTTTCTTACAATATTGTGTTTAAAATATTTCAGTATGTGGAGTGTATTTTATATAGCTGTTCATGATTATGTTTAATTTTGAAAAACCACAAAACACTTAACAGGTTTTTGGCTATGAAGCAAATTATATGTGAGAGGTTGACTGTCCATTCACTTGCATGGCAATTGGTTCTGTGTACTAAATTTTCCTGGTAATGGAGATAGTCTGGGCTTCTCTGCAATGACAAATGAATAAAAAAGAAAAAGGAGTGTATCCAACAGCCAAAAATTTATGACAGTGGCACTTCCAAAGTTTGTAGTTCGTCCAGGATCATAACTAGAAAAGGAAAGTGTTTTTGATTTTCTCTCTGTGAAGCCTACTGTATGCTGTCAACTAAAATTACACACAGTTTTAAAATGTATCACTCAGTGCACTTTGTGCATTAAGGCACATTAAGTTACACAGTATAATGCAATAAGAACTAACCTGACAACAGCAGACATGAAACACTGTGTGTACTGCACTGTAATTATATAAAAGCACCAATGTCCTTAGGAGGAAAAACTTTAATTCTTCAGAGCTCACTTGGATGTAGCTGTGGCAGGAATATTTCCTGTTGTTTGAACCCAATGAAAAACACAACATATGTTGCTTGCTTGATTTTTGGTTTCTTTGGATGGTATTTTTGTTAGTCTTGGTTTCTTGCATGATTTGATTTCAGGCTTAGTACACAGAGATTTAATTGGCAGAGTATTCTAGATATCTTGACAAAATAAACCTAAAAGACAGCTCTGAAGGGCTTGCAGTTTCAGGTTTAGATGACAGTTTTATTTAACACCTGATTTGGTTTTTTCCTTGAAACTGTATCTGAGGGAGCAACCAATGGTCATTTTGGATTTTTTAGAAAGCAGAAGTCCAGATCTTCAACTAGGACACACATAGGATATTTCAAAGTGACAATTACTTTATACCCATCTAATTTCTCCTGTTATGCTGGGTTTGTTAGGCTCTCAGTACAGCAGAAATACTCTGTGACCATTTTGAAATATTATTGCCTTTCCAACAGAATGATAACTTCAAAATCATCTTCATTTACAGTGAGTTATCTGATGTATAAGGTTTCTGTTGCAGTATCTACACACCTTTTGTGAAAATTAAACATATGAACCAATGTCTTTTAACTCAGCTGGATGAACTATAATGTCATCACCATCCTTTGAATGTAAAATATATGGGTGTGTATCACATAAAGAATGAGAGTGCTGCTATTTTGGAAAAGAGTTACGTACTTTTCTTTGTTTCCATCCTTTGACTCCTTCTGTCCTGTCCTCCCCTCCTCTCTCCTTCCATGCTCATCAGCTAGGTTAATGTATTTTCTCTAAATTGCTCAGAATTGGGTGGGAATATTTACACAGAGTGAACTATGGCTGGATGCATTCCTATGTCAACATGTACCACGTTGATTTCTTATAAAGTAGATCATTATTCTGTGTGGTATAAATAGTATTACCAGACTGATATGATTAAAGCCAAGGAGTCATTAATTAGCATCTAATTAAAAGAGACTAGTAACGTGTCCGTGTACAACTGTTATTGTGTTATAATTTCCTTTATAGGAAAAATTGATTCGAGCTTGCAGGATAAAGTTTAACATACTTGTCTTATATGGTGTATAATATAACAGAGGAGAGCTGGATGAGTCCAAGTATGAGTTCTCAATTTTCCTGGGAAATTCTGTGTTATATTTGAAGAAATGAAACCCGAAGTTATAGGAAAATTATACTTTGGCAAGGGATATCTAAAAATGTAACAACCATTTTTCTTAAAACATTCAAGGTAGATGTTTTATTGTTGTGTGACTATACACACATGAGTTATTTAGCTGCTAATTCACATGGAAGAGAAACAGTCTTTTTGTGTAAATTCACTGTGGGGCAGGAGAAGAAACTGTGGGGTGTGTACAGTGAACATGTTTAAGCATAGACTGAGTCCTTAGTTTCCCCTTTTCACTGCCAATTAATTATTAACAAATCATATTGGTCTCATGGTGGTGGCTATTCAGAAGACTTTTGTGTGGATGAATCACAAGGCATGGAGACAAGGGCTTAAGAAAATCCAAAAACTGTGGGTGAAATCTGTCCTAGGCCAGGCAGACTATTTCATTTTGACAAGTTTGCTTGGACATGAATTAATTACAGTTTTACAGAATTGCCTGATACACACTCGTGATCCTTAATGAATAATTGGATTTTTTCTTTTGTTAAAAATGCATTATTAATGCACATATAAGACCATATAAATGAAAATGCAATCAAAATATTTTTACCATTGAAAATTTCTTCTTCCAGCTTTCAGACTGCTTTAAACTTGGTTTTGTCTTGCATGTTTGTGGCCTGTACTTGACGTATCATAAAGGTCAGTGTGAAGACTGAAAGACTCTTTGCAAATACAGATTTCAGAGGAGCTCTAATAAGTCATGATTTCTAGCAGTTTTATAACCAGCAGAAAAAAATGATGCATCAAAAAGGGTTTTGTGAAAAGGAAATCATGGTCCTAGAGCACTTTCTGTGGTTTTTAGGAAAAATTGCTTGTTGTCCCATATCTATCTGACCAATCATCTACTTATATGAAAACAAGAGCACAACCACAGAACTGTTATAAAAATAGTAGGAGAAAATGAATTTTGTAGGTGTCTTGTCCATATTTATCAGAACCTCAGAGGATACTTGTTTTGTTTTAGTCCCCGGTTAGGCCTTGTTTCTGGTTCCAAACCACATTCAAGTATATTGTAGGCAACAGAAATAGTTGTCTGTGTTTTAAAACAGAAGATGCATTTGTTTTAAGACATTCACAGAGTTAATTGTGAGACTGTTGGGGGCTTTTTTGGTTTCTTGTGCCCCATGGGAACACTACCTTAAAACAATTAAATTCTGCCCATTGTCTGGTCAGTGCCATACCCTTAATTCTAAAATTGTTTTAAAAAGCAGAACAAGGGGGCAGTGGCATAATCAGAAACAAAAGCGGTGCCGTCTTGATCTCTTAAAACCTTTTCAAAGATCACTGGAATATTTTCATTCAAAGTCCTCAATTCTCATCTTCAATAACTAAACCATTGTTTTTTACCTCTGAATAGATATTTCTGATTAGGAAGATTATGGCTGTGATCTGTCAGATACCAGTTAAACAGAGTTCCCTAACTCATAGCCATGTCCTTATGCCTTTCCCAAGAAAACAATTGTTCCATTGTAGGCAGAATTGGAAATTGGTTCTTCTCTGTGGTTCTAGTTTGCTTGATCTGAAACCTTGGAACTAAATGACTCTTCTGACTTCACATTCCAGTTTTTTAGCTTAACCCACCACAGCAATGTTTTCACTCTGTTGTCTGAAAAATATTATCATTGGCCAAAGCTAAACTCTTCCATGTTCAAGAGACTCTGAAGGTCCCAAAGATAATGGGAGATTTGACAAATGGGATGAAGCCTAAACTTTGAGAAATTCGGAATTCAAATGTTCTTGTCTGTGTGGGGAGGAGGAAATCAGCATTAGGACTTGGAAAACGTGTAGCTGAACCACTAAGTGAAAGATTTGACTGTGTCCAATCAAGCAGCTGTTTTAACTGAGCTGCAAAATGCATTGTTTTGGTTTCAGAAGAAAATTAGCTAATTCTTATGATAACTCATCTGGTGCAGACAAATACATTTACCATCCCCAAATGAGCCTTCAAATCAAACCGAAGTCATTACTTGTTATAAATATTAGCTTTTTCATATTGATCTTTACTTCCAAAACCAGACAGATGAAAGAAGCCACGAAGGGTGCAAACCACAGAAACAAAAATTGGCAGGCTTCATACAGATGCAGTTCCCCACTTCTGAGATGCATTTCATGGAAACAGTAGCCTTGGAAGTACTGCCAGGGTAGGGTTTCAAGTAGGCACATATATATGTGCAGAAAGGAAAAAAAAGTGTAATGAGAAACACAGGAAAAAACAAAAGAAATTAAAAATTAATGAAAACCACAGGAAAATGTTTTAAATACGATATTTTAAAACTTCTGTAGAATATTATTAGATTCTGTCACCTCTTTAGCTGTGTCAGAAGGACAAGTTTCTGTGGACTAACAAGCATTAAGCATCCTAAATTAATGTTTACATATATTACATCCCTGCTCCTGATATTCCTATAGTACCTATAGAGTAGCTCTGCCTCTTTCACTGTGAGATTACATGGCTTGAATTCTTTCACATTTATTGTGAATGCACAGGACAGGAGAGCAGTGACTGAGGTGTGCAGCAGTCTTCTTTGCTCGCAAAACCTTGCACTCAGTGCACTTATTAACTTTTTCTAATGATCATACTCTTATTAAATGGGGGCACAGTATGAGGATAGCTGAGCACAGCTCACTATGCACAAATAGCACCCAGGAAAGCCAATATCTAAAATGTTTAATCAATTTCTCACAGTTGTTGTTGTTGTTGTTATATCAACAGTTTGAATATTCAACCAGAAGTTAAAGCAGCTACTCCTGCTGTCATTTACCCTGAGGTAGGGCTAAGTCTGCAAAGCTATAAAATAGCTTGCATTTGTTCACAGGTCTGGATAAAACTGATGTGTGAATTTAATTAGGCCCAAAGTATCACTAGAGGGAGGAATCTAAGTGGAAATATACATCTCCTGGTGCTAACATGTAAGAAAATTAATTTCCCTAAGTGTATTTTTACACTAAGTTTGGGAAACAAATTATAGTCAATAAGATAAGTGATAAAACATAGTTGTATTCTAGGTGTTTCAAGATGTCACAAAAATGTGTTTCAGGGATATATTTGATAATAATCATACAGATGCAGTTTTTCCAATGAAATCCATAGAGCTGTGGGCACTCAGCATCACAGAAGGAACTGCACTGCCACCTCACAGCAGAGGGTGCCTAATTGCCTCTCATCTTACTTAAGTTTTAAATAGAAGGTACAAATTACCTTGTTTCTCATCAGTCAGCAAGCTGTTTATTGCAGCAAATGAGTCATGCCCCTGTGTTTCTGCCATACTAGTTCAGAGGTCTACAGGTGTGATACCAACAATCAGAGATCTTATTACAGCCTGTAGGTGTAAAATTATTTTTCTTTCTTTGCATTCCTGCATAGATTTCATTTGCATTTTCCCCAGTACGCTTTCATATCCATCACCAGAAGTTCTCAGTAGTGATTACCAGCTTTTGTTGTTTTATGTTGCTTTTCTGCTATTTGGTAGAGTCTATTTTTAATATTGCTTCTGACTACTGCATGTGCAGGCTTGTCTCAGCAGTTCAATCCTGAGTGTCAGGCATTCAATTAAACAGGGAATTTTATTCAAGGAGACTGCAGTGTGTCTAGCCCAGTAACTATCTGAGCAAGAAGGAGGGCAGGCAAATATTCCCCTTGAATATGGCAGAACATCTGCAGCCAGATGTGAAAAGATCATCACAGCATTCACTTTTCTTTAACATTATTACTTCCTATGAATAGGGTGTAAAATTTTGAGGGGTGAAGTTTAATACCGGGTGTTGCTGCAATAAAATTGGGTTTGCATGTGTGACATAGCAGCAATAAATTTGTACATAAGTTTTGGATAATGCCACTCTGCCATATGCATTTTTGGGGTTTTTTTTGTTAGTTCTTACACAAGACCATCTTAAGGCATACATTATCAAGTGTGTACACACAGATCTATATGTGATATTTTGAAACTTTTACATTTCAAGCATTTTTCTCCCCATACTTCTGAAGCTGTTGACTTGGATTCTGAAATTTGAATGCAAAAGAATTATTCACATGTGATTAAAAAGAATTGAACATTCTGTACTTTATACTACAAGAGTGTTATTAACAAAATATGCCCACATGAGTAATTATTACTTAAACTGCAAATTTCTAAGAAGCACCACGTGAATTTGTAACTAGTGACCTATTTTCAAAAACAGCTTGATACATTTAAGATCATAGATATATTTTCTTTTTAACTTCACCTAAACCATAGTCCTGAGGGTCATCAACAGCATTAGTTATTCTCTTGCCAGCACTATCAACCCACCGAAGTAAAAAATAAACTTTATTTAAAATATTTAAATGTAACTGTGCATTTAAAAATAACTGTATATTTAAGTAACTGTATTTAAAAATAACTTAAAAAAATAAGGTTTTGTCAGCTTACGTCATATTCGCTGAAACTGGTTATTGAGTATTCCCAGGAGTAATCAATTGTTGGAGCAGAGGGGACAGAGAGATTACACACATGATTGTGTTAAGTAGCTGAAGACTCAAGTTTATACCCCTTCACCTTCCCCAGCTAAAGATGGGGGATTGCATGTGCCTGTGCCATAAAATACATTTGATTTACTAGAGACCTAAAAAAAAAATGTAAAGTCACTGGTGAAAACAGGATTTGGATATTTTTACCACAAGATATAGTCTTGGTAAAAGACTTTATCATCCAAGTGGAGCATATATTGTTACATTCATTCAAATTTAAATTTTAAATGTAAAATATCAAATGATCTAGTAATAGTTTCACTGAGAGTTTACAGGTGATTAGAATATTGACAACTGTGACTGTACATTTAGATGACATGCAGAGTGATAACTACACTCATAACCTGAGCCTGCATTTCAGTTAATTGACATTCAATTGAAGTATTTTCCCCTGGAATTTATTTGCAGGTCAAATGGCAGGAACTGATGCTGTAAAATTCATAGGTCCAAAAAATTTAAACAGAAATAAGTTTAATGTCTACATAGAGTACTTGAATGGTCAAGAGTAATTTGAACATTTCTTATATGAACAACCTAAATATAATAATTTCTGAATGAAATTTCATTGAATAGTGCAGCTCTACCTACATCCAGCTTCCAAAGACAGAAATACAGTAAGTCATCTCTGATGATAACTTCTTACTTCTCGAGATGTACTTTATTTTTCAGCCTTTATAGGAAGAAGTCAAAAAGATCGACTATTTTTTTTTCTCAGTAACAGACTGCTGCCTTCTCTTTTTTCTCTCTGGTAAGGAAAACGCATTGTCAAGAGCTGAACTAACTCCTGCTGGTGTATTAATTAATACCACCACCTGGATCTATCAACAGCAAGACAGCCAGATTCACGCCAGGGGATAAAAAACAATCTGCACCTTGTCAACCCTGCCACACTGGGAGTAGTCACAGGTCTGCAGCCCCTGGTAATTACTCACCCGGGTCTTCACACTGCCTGCATTTCCATTTTGATTGTTGACATTGCACAGTACTGCCTCATCTGCCTAAAAAGGTGGGAAAAAGTGAACAAAGTATGTCAGGCCTGGTAATTACACCACTGTCACCTCTCCCAGCCCTTGGACCCCATCAGTAAAATGATAGTTGTCAGTCTCCTGTTAACTGTTTCATTAGGAGGGAATGATTATGGTGAGTGAATGAGTTGACACTAAGAATCAA
This sequence comes from Sterrhoptilus dennistouni, assembly GCA_013397095.1. Taxonomy (NCBI): domain Eukaryota; kingdom Metazoa; phylum Chordata; class Aves; order Passeriformes; family Zosteropidae; genus Sterrhoptilus; species Sterrhoptilus dennistouni. The sequence goes on from VWZU01013000.1 coordinate 424,518, forward strand.
CACCTTCTGAGCAGCTGTGAAAACATTGAGAATGGATTCATGTACCAAGAGCCTAAGTGAAATTAGAAAGAACAACCATGGGTCAAACAAATTAGTAAAAATGGGAAAAATATTAATTTAAATTAATTTTGTGTAGTTGGAAGTATAGATTTGAATTCCTGAAAAGAAAATAAAACTGTATTTTTGAGGGTCTGCATATATTTAAAGGAAAGCACTTACAAAGTTGTGAACTAAGCTCCACTGAGAGGGATTCTCTATCCTGTACTAGCAAATTCACATTTTCAATGTATTGCATGCTTTTTTTAAAAGTGTTTGTGGTATTTATCTGTTGATATCAAACAGACCATTTCTTTCAGGACAGGAGAAGGAAACGTCAGTGGGTTCTGCACAAAACACAAAAATAGACTAAGAATACATCAATAATTCTGACCCATATTTCAGCACAGACAGCACAGCACAGTACCTATGTTTTCTCAGGATTCCAAAGGATGAATCCACAAGGTTTACTAAATCTCTCTCATTTAGATTTATTAATATAGAAAATTTCATATAAAAACTTATTTACAGTATAGTTGACAAACTGGTTTTGGATAATGTGCCAGTGATACAATTAGCCAACTTCAGATATTTCAAATTTTGTCTCCTGAAGCCTTTTCCATCACGTAATACAGAATGAACTTGTTAACAGTGTTGATACATGGGATGATAAAGCACACATGGACAGAGGGAGATTAAAAGAGGATCCTGTTTTAGGGTTATGAGCATCATCATTATAATCACTTGTGCCTGTTAGAGGAGATGGGGAAGGAGGTCTTTGTGAGCCAGAAATTTGGGATAAGACTGTTAAGCTTAGTGTTATTTATTTTCTATTTCTGAACCAATTGGCCGATGCAGATCAGCTATGAGTAGTTTAGCTATATGGGGGAACTGCAGCCTTGCATGCATCATAATGATCACTAAATGCTACCTGATAATGCTGTTTGTACTTCAAATTGATAACTTGCTATTGCAAGACAGAAGAGAATTCTAAATCTGTAGTCATCTTGAAGTCCTATCTCCTGCTCATACCAGTAGCCAGTAGGATTTGTGTATTTGTTGTATTTTATCAGATAAAAGGTAATATAGATATTTGTTGCCAGTTCAGAGTAAAAAAGATTCTCTCTACTTCTACTATCAAGGACAACCACCCCAGCAACCAGACAGTTACTGTGAGCTCCAGAACAGATCCCTGTAAATGTCCATTTCTCCTATGTGACTTTATTGTTATTGTTGTTATTCTTAATGCCACCATAAATTCTGGATATTTAAAATTGCCATGTGGACTGTCCCTTTTGATGGCCAAAATTCAAGCTTGTTGAATCACAACATTTCAAATGGGTTCAAAGAGAATACGTAGCTTTGATGAAGAGATAGAACTTTCTGGTGATTCATTTTCCTGAATCATTGTTAGAACAACACTGAGATTCCCATTTTAAGCTGTAATTCTCATACGTAAAGTCAGTTAAATAATGTCTGTGTATGGAGATTCACAGGAAACAGCTAGACAGAAACACCTTCAGGATTTGCTCCAAAATATTCCAAGTAGCAAAGAAATCCTTCCTCTGCTACAGCATCTGCAGCAACCTGGTATGGATGGACTCATTGTGCAGATAAAATAGATTTTTTACTTTACAGCCCTTCACCTGTCTATTCTACAAAGCATCTTGTAGGTGCTTTAGTCAGCAAGGACAATGGTTTTGAACAAAATAGAATTTGCAGTCAAACAGAATCATTTTATCCATAAAGATTCACTGAACAATCTTACTGGTACATTCCGCAGAGTAGAAAATGCCAAAACATTTTATTTGTTTCTGAGGGAATTTATGTATTTGAAGTACAAATTTGACAGTTTTGGTCCCTCTTTGAGAAACCTGTCAGCTTAAAGATCAACAATAATGGGGTTCACAGGTAACTCCCAGAAATTGTAAGAGGTATTTGTTGGATAAGCAGAAGAGGTTAAAGGGTTTTAATTTCAGAATCTTCGTTTAATCTGATTATCTAGCCTTCAGCATTGCCTGCCAACTCTGTGCCAGGATGAGTGTATGGAGTGGGATGGATTGAAGAGAGGGCCAAATGTGCAGTTCTCCACTGCTTTGGAGGTGGAATACTCCTCTGGAGTTGGAAATGAAGGTTGTGTTGTTCCTTGTACCATAATTTTGAAGGTGGTTTGTTGCTCAGGAGGGCCAGGAGGGTTTGGTTTTGCTTTGAAGGATTGTAGATTTTGTGCTTCAAAATACCATTTATTATTAAATCTCTGTTGCCCACTGTTAATTGGGAGGATAATGACCAAACCAAGGAATCAGGACCTCTCCTATTGGTTTATTCCTATATTTATTCCTGGTATACCTATGTTTTTCTTGCACCTGCTGCCAAAACAACCAGCTGTGTATTACTTTATGTTTGTGTGGTGCCATACCAGGGAATTCAGAAAAATGCCATAAGTAATAGTTAAACAAAACCTTTCATCCAAAAATGGGTAATATGAAATAATAAAATTGTAAACCAGATACAGCAACATGCCAGAGGCAGTAAATTTACTGCATCATGATACTGGCAAGCAATTTTAAATACAAAGGTATGACTTTTTATTTTGTTTTTCCTTGATACCTATTAAGGTTAATGAGTGGAGTCTTGTCTCGTCTTCTCTCATTTTGTAGTTGCTGTGGCAGCTCACAAACCCTTTATATAAAAGTCATATAAGAGTAATAAGAAAAAGCTTTCAGCTTGAACCAAAAGAGTCCATATTTCTACTCTAGCAGAGCATGGGACCTGGGATTTTTTAACTTAATATGTAATATATCAGAATGCTCAGAAAGAAAAAAAAATAAAATAAAATGTCCTTATGTCCTTTTCATTAGATATAATTCATTACTAGGCATAACCCAGTCCACAAATAGACTCATCTTTGTTATTGTGTATTCCTCTTATTCTTTACTCTCATCAGAGTTCAGAAATCCAGGACTGCAACATTGTACCCCTGTCCTTAGCAATGGTGGTTATGGACAAAAACAAATGAACATGTAAAGGGATTAATCCACTATAGAAAACTGTCATGAAACTCTTTTTAAGGAGGGATTATTTGCATTTGCAACATAACATTGTTGACATAAGCCATTCTCTTGGTATATTGTTTTGAGTTACGAACATAGTCTGCAGGGTTTTTGTTCTAAGTATATTTTGTCATGATAAAACTTCCATTGATCTCCTGCATGTCTCCCCTGACTTTTAAACTTTTAATCTATTATTAAAGGGCTCATTTTAAGTGAAGGCTAAAGTCAGAAACTGTTTTACTGTATTAAATGTTTTTGAATATACAGGCAGGTATATATCCAGTAGAACCACCTAGCTGAGGAATATACACCTGAAAACACAGAAAAATTAGATGTAGAGAGAAGCCTAGAAATTCTGGTTTGCTAATTCATGAATTCTCCTAATGAAAGTTATCCAAGTAAACAATTGTAGCTCATTTAAGTGATCAAAATTTTAAACTTGTGCTTTATACATCTACTCTTCTGATCCTGTAAATACTTTATCTTCTGGATTTCTTCCTCAAGTAAAATATTTCTGACATTAAAGGCAAGTATGCCGTAAGTCCAACATATGCTTAAATCAAGCAACAATCAACATATGATGACTTGTAGGCCAAAGATTCCCAAATTACACATACTTTGTCAGCTATTTTAGACTTCATATGTTCTTACACTTAAAAAAACAAAAAACCAAAAACCAAACCTAATATTGCTCCTAACAACTTTAAATGTTTTTAAGTGTATTTTAAGTTTCCACAAGTAATAAATATTGTGTATAATAAAGACCAGATTCTCAGCCTGATAAATTCTGATGTTTTTGTCCCTCTCACCCACACATTTTTCTCACATAAGTCAGAATATTCAGTCCCTGAATTTGTAATTTTATTGTCTCTGCTATTTTTTGGGTGATGATTATGTGCATTCTTTTTTTCAAAGTATGCACTGTATGTTTTTATGAGTAAGAGGAGATTAGCATTTGATTTATCTCTGAATGGGGGATAGCTACAAGGAAGAGCCTAGCACTGTATTCCTGCTTCAAAATGTATTTTTCAGTGGTTTGTTTTGTTTTCAGAAAGCTACATTAGATAAAACGATGAAAAGAGGTGGGCTTAAAACCATTCTTGAATATTTTGGTTATCAGAAAAGGGTCACAAAGTTTTGACAGGAATAATTGTTCTCTATCCTGCACCCCACTCCCCTGCCCCCAGGATACTGTAGAAAATCCTCCTTATATTTGAGAGATTTTACTGAAAATTGTTAAGATGAAATATGACAACCTGAAAGAAATTACTTTTTAAAAAAATTGCAAGGGAATGGAAATAGACATTTTAAAAGAACAAGCTTCAACAAGAAGTAGTTATGATTTAGTTCTGGCAGACAAAGCAAGATGTCTTCAGCTCAGATTTCTCAAGATCTGAGGGAGTAAATCTATGTATGGCTCAAAATATTCTAAAAATTCTGGACCCTGTTCTGCAGTTTCCAGGCATGGAACTGCTGTAGTTTGGTTCTGTGGACTTCTCAGTTCTGGAGAAAGTAGGATGCATTATGTCCCTGGGTATAAAATTATCGAGAGAGATTCTCTTATCAGCTGAGCCACATGCCTCGCTGTATCTGGATAAATGTGTTTTATATATATAAAACACATATATGTTTGTATGGCCTTCCATAAACTTTGTATTCTTTTTTTCTTCACTAGCAGATCTCAGAGTTGGAAACACAGAGAGGTAGAATGAGCAGGTAGCAAGGTGCTACCAAATGAAAAAAGTACTTATTTTGGCATATGCTTTTCTAATTTACTGTATGCTTCACTACCATTATATGGAAACCAGCCACACAAACAACTAACATATGAGAATAGAAAACTGACATGTCTATTTTTAGAGGTCCTAATTTTTAAGCAAATCAGGCAACATGCAATAAAAGCTGCATGTATGCAAGTGCATTTCTGCACAGTGTCAAAATATGTATTTCTTTGAACAATATTAATTTCCATATAGTTCCAATTCTCAGTTTCTTTCCTTACTTGGGGTCTTCAGTCCAGCTGTGTAAAGTCCATTTGTGAATTGTATAGTAAAAAGCAGGCTCCCTTGAGTAAGAAGAGCTCTTTTATTCCTTGTGCTTGTGGAGGATTCAAAGTGAAGTGAGAGAATTGCTTCATAGTGTCACATTTACAGTGATTTAAAATAAAAAATAAATGAAAAGGCAATTGTCGATTTACCAGAACGATGCTCCTTCACTGCTAATAACAGGGATTTCCATGATCTGTTTTGCTGCATTTAAAAAGACAAAACTAAAAAAACCTTCCAAAATTAATCAAAACTAAACCAAGACAATTGACAGAAATTGTCTTAGAAAAAGCAGTTGCTTTGCTGCACACCATAGATGTGTATTCTGTTTTTATTCCCCTCCAGACTTCTTAAAATCACATTGTTATCTTAGTCTTTGAAATGTAAAAATGCTGGCACATCAAAGAAATATTGTGATGGTCAAAGAAATTTAGAAGGAGAGTGTATATAATGAATACTTAACACCGGAGCTTTACTTCTTTTTTCTTTTTTTTTTTGCAGATATCCATTGTAGCAACTTAGAGCTGGAAAATGAGGCATGAAATTGTTTGTAGAAGGTTCAGTAAATTGAATCTTAAGCATTTGTATGTTTGCTGCAAAACTAAGCTTGCAATTTTAGTCATAACACGGGTATCTTTGCATTTGTCCTGTAGCTTGTTAAACAAAAAAGCAGATAAGAAAAACATTAGCAGAGAAAAACATTTTGAGGATTATAAGAAGCATGCAAAAGCAACAACACATCAGGAGACAGAGATGAGGACACTCTTCGTGAATAAATAGGTGTTTTAGTCATGTTGAGGACATGAAAACTTTAGTGAATTAACCTTCTCTAAACTTCTGCAGTAGGATTCAACCCCTTCATAAGATCTAGGGGCAGACAGAGTCTCCTTACACCAGACAAAGCTACTCCTTTCTGCTACCATCTCTGTCCAGCCTGCAGTGTTTAGGGTTGCCTGTTCAAAGCTGGCTTTGCCACCTTTACCAGTGTTCTTCTTTCCAGCAGTTCTTGTCCTTTAGGAAAACTCTGCTTGCAGAAGTCTGAAATCTTGTTTTCTTGTTCTGCTGCCTTTGGTCAAGGTTGACACTTTAATAAAACTTTTCCTTAGGACAGTAGCGAATTCCATCAGGTGATGGGTGATCCCATTCTCCTGGGGCTCTGTCAAGTCTTCTGAAAATGTCAGTGTGGGGAGCAGAATGTGTTTTAAATGGCAGGGAGGCACCATTGGGTGGCGTGGTAAAACTGTTTGTGCCACCTCTGTGCTTCTGTCTAATGCTAAACACATCAACTTCTTTTCATTTGGAGCATGGATTTGTAAAGGAATAGTAGTCGAAAAAGTAAGACTTAGAAAACAGTAGAAATCATTAAAACTAGTGCACTTTACGCATACAGAATCTCCATCTCGGAGATATTTTAAATGAGTCTCTATGTTCCTATTTTGGGGATTAAAAGAAAGACAAAGACAATGCTTCACTTGAAACATGGGTATGCATCATGACTCTTCTTTAGGTTACATTTGCTTTCCAAATATTTGTGTTCATATTAGACTTAATTTTATATATTTCCTGTTTATTTTACTGTAAAGAAGAGAAGTTGGTTTCACCTAAACTTTAAGTATTTAGTTCCAGCAGAGGTAAGTAGAAGTAATAAATAAAGAGTTATGGAAGCTTAGCTGCTGCACCCATGGACCAGTTCAGTGTGTGCTATTTCACCCCATCAGGCACAGTGCAGTTTGGTCCTCCATTTACTCCACGACATCTTCAAACAGAGTCCTTCTGGGATATCATATGTGAGAAAAACATTTGAGAACATTGAGAGACCTGTTCTTTGTTTTGTAGTAAATTTTGTAGTAAATTGTTTTCAGAAAGCTGCATTAGATAAAATTTTGAAGTAAATTTTATAGTAAAAAATAATTTTGTAGCAAATTTACAACCCATTTAATCAACATATTTTCATGAAGCTGTGATTCAAAATAAAATATCAGGTGGGTTGAAAAATTCTACCCATTAATTGGGATGGGCAGGAATACTCAGAATATCAAAAGAAATCTGACACCTTCCCTACACACACCTTTGATTCAGAATAGTTTCATCAAAATGAAAAACTCACAGTATTAAGCAGAGCTGATGAAAAAGAAACTGTTATCATTGTACTTGTTTGTTCTTTTCTAGAAAATGCATGTGTTTGTTAAAGAAAAAAAAGGGAAATCCTGCTGCTGTGCATGAATTCCTTCAGCTGTCAGGAATACTCTTCTGCCTGAATTAGGAGTAGGAAAGATCTCATGGGTCACTGTTTGTTCAATGGTCATAACTCAGACACCAGCTTTTTATGAAGTTTAATAGTGTTACGAACCAGATATAAAATAAGTGTGTACTTATATACGTATAATTCTCTATTATAATCTCTCTGTATTTCTGCATTTGTCAAGATACTAGGTACAGACTTTGAAGAGTCAGTGGTAATTTCAGTCTTCAGTACAATACTTGAAAGGGCAGTTAAAGAAAATCTATTATCCCTTTCTCCCTCAGGAAAGATAAGAAGTGGGGGAAATTAGTTCCTATTGCCAAATTACACTTTCTCCTGGAGGAGCATGTCCTTCATTCTTATGTCATATAACCTGACTTTCTTCATTCACTGAGAGGATCCTGGTTTACACAGGATGAAAGAACAGGAAAGGCACTGTCCAATCAGTTCCTCTCTCATTTTCGTGCTCATCCATACATTATTATGCTGATTAATCTCATCCTTAAGTTCAGATCAACATATGAGATGGGTCTGGGCTTCATTTGCTTTGATCCTAAGGGGAAAAATGCCAAAGATATGCATCTGGCCAGTAGGGAGATGTGTAATATTTGTTTCTTATTTGATTAAAGTTGATACCAGTTGATACCAATTCCAGAAGCTTCAGAGTTTGAGGACAGAATTAACACATCCTATATGAACAATCATATCCTATAGGAACAATCAGAAAAAGTAAAGTTGGTTTTTTTCCTTTTTCACTTGGATTATCCTGACTAAGGCATTATGTTCTATAATTTTTAGTTCTTTACAACTTAGCAGTTTAAACCTCTGCAATAGAATTAATGGAAAGTTTACTCCTAATTTTTGCTTTCACTGTGCAGTGATGACAGTTACTGTATAATATATCTAATCATAGGGGACCTTATCCGAGGTATTCATTCCTGTCCACTCACATTTACATAAATTATAGAATAGTGTAATACTTTATATTTATTTATTTATATTCTAGATATGTTTTTATATTCTGTAATACTTTTAGAGATTTATGGCTGCCCTCATCCCTAGTGCAGGGCCTAAGAATGTGGTTGCATTTGATACATGAAGGTAAAAAATTTCTGTGTAAAAAAAAGTTTAAATTATAAAAGAAGGGTGAGGGTATGTAGGTAAATCAAACCTGTGGTAGATTTGACACTCAACAGGGGAAATGGGGTAGGACAAATGACCATGAATGGCACATAAACTCAGGAATGAGCAAACTAATCTGCACTGGTCCCATCTGGAGTCTGCAGCAGTGTGCTCCTGTGGCAAATGCTATCCTGGGATGCGTTGGGAGGAATCTTACCAGCAGGTCAACAGAGGTGATTCTTCCTCTCTTCTCACACAGGTGAGGCTACACATAGAATAATCTCCAGTTCTGGGCTTCCCAGTAGAAAAGAGAGTTGGAGCTGCTTCCTAATGGCCAAAGCCAAGTAAAATAATGGACTAGAACATTGCTCATCCAAGGAAAAGCTGAGAGAGCTAGGATCATGCAGCCTAGAAGAGGAGAGGCTTTTATGTTTATATATATATATTTATTGATGTGTATAAATACCTGAAGGTATAAAAAGGCATCACCAGACTCTTTCCAGTGGTGACAGGCCAAGAGGTCATGGGCATAAACTGAAACATGGGAGATTTCATCTGAACATCAGGAAACTCTTTTTTTTCTACTGTGAGGCTCACTGAACACTGATTTATGTTTCCAAGAAACTTTATGGAATCTCCTTCATCCTTGCAGATGTTAAAAAAAGGTCTGGGTATGGCCCTGAGAAGCCCACCTAGGTGGGCCTGCCTGAGCAAGGACAAAATGACCTCCCAGAGGTCCCTTCCAACTTCAGCCATGGTGTGAGCCTGTAAAGACAGGAGAAAAATTGCAACTCCAAAGGCAAAACCAATTTTTGTTCTCAGAGGAAAATAGTGGCTACAGCTATTCTGATTTCAGAGACTCTGCTATATGCAATATTTACTATTCTTCTAAGTACATATTTCTTAATCAATTATTTAGTTTGAGCTCCCCTTTTGGTCAGCAGTATTTTGGAATGAATCTGAGATCAATAAGTCTGGGGTGCTGAAGAAAAGAAAATTCATGACAACCTATTTTATGTACTTCATTAATAAATTTTAACAAAAGAGGTTAATTCTAATAATGAAGGAATAACAGAAGTTTCTCTTTTAAGATTTACTCACTTTGTAAATGTACCACTCCTTTATTTCTTGTACTCATGGGAAAGAAAAGAACTTCAAAGCACTTTGCTATTTGATTCTGAGAAATATATACAGGCTCTTAGCCTGTCTGCCTCCAAAATCAGAGGAGATGCCTCCTTTACTGGTGAGTACTAGGCCTGGCTGGCTTTTGCTGCCCAATCATTTAGCCTCTGTGGTCTGTTCCTCTTTTCAGCATTAACATTTTCCAGCTGCACTTAAATCTCAGTGGTGGCTGGGTTTCTGCTGTGCTAAGTGCTTTGTGGACACATGCCTCAAACAACATAGAAAATGAGGAGGAAAAACGGTAGTTCAGGAAGTCAGTGGTAGGGATAGAAGGGATATTTGGACTAATACTGTGTGTATGGGAGCATGCTGGATGCCTCTGCATCCATCCTCTCATCCCACCACCTCCCATACGCTTAGGCAATCCAGTCCAACTCTGTAAAACAGGAAAAAAAAGAAAAAAAACCAACCAAACAAAAAAAACCACACCACAGAAAGAAGTTTATTCATGTTATCCTTTCAAAAATTCAGGAAATGCAATGCTGCCCAGGAGTTACATAATCTGTGCTTCTTGAAGTAACTTTGGAGGAGCAGACAGAGGAAGTCACATACCGTGTTTTGTGAAGACCTGTCAGGAAAAGAAATCCTGGAGAAACCAGGAAGAAAGAGTGTGGAGGCTTCCACTAGAATGAATAGGACTCTGATTCAAATTTTGTTTCCTGCCTGTAGTATGTGCTCATGCAGAGGAAAAGATTTTACAGTATTATTTTGTAAGCCTTCAGAAAAATACCACAGAAGAAATATAGTGGGATTAATATTATTCATATAATTTTATTCTAAAGAAGTATCAACTAATTTCATAAATACCTCTACATGTACATGAGTAGCAATTTTATTTTTTAATTTTAAATGTTTTCTCCTCCTACTAGATACCTTTGTTTTATACAATGAGAAAGAAGCCTTAGTTAAAAAACTTCTGTAATACGAAATCTAGGAAGTCCAGGAAGAAACTTGTCCTGGATGTCATGGCACAGCTCAGACTGATATGGAATTTCTTTTAAAGCAATTTAGAGGTTCTATTGGGATATTTTAGAGTCAGTTTGTGAAGCTTTTATGTTCACTGTAGAGCTCCTGTCCCAAGTAAATGACACAGACTTAGTGAAATTACTCCTGTGAGTAACTCCTCAGCAACATGAAGAGGTTGTTTCAGAACCCAGCCTGTATCTTGAGGAGACATGGGATGGTATCAGCACTATGACATGGTCCATTCAGTTTTTGATTTGATAATAAAATATTGAAATATTTCATTAATAATTTTCCTGGTTTTCAATATTTGCTTTCAATTTTTTGAAGAATCCTACCTTTAAGTCTTATAGAAATCTGAAGATTTTAATCCAAAATCTGAAAATTGATTGGCATATCTTGATTTCCTAATAGTGCTTAACTCCATTAGAGATTACATTACCTTTGCATCTCTGTACTGAGCTGTACATATTTATCAGCTGTTATCTATCACTCTGAATAGAAATGGAGAAAATCTAAATCCCTTAGAGATCACACTATGTAGGTATAAATGGATGAATTATTTAAAGAAACACCCTCTTATTTACTTACAAGTCTAATCAGGGAGCATGGTGGGGTTTTCTTTTTCTTTGTTTTAAAGGGAGATCAATTATTCTGTGCTGCTTCAGGAAATTTTTCTGTAATTAGAAAGCAGCCATATGTCAGATACCTTTTGGCCCTATAGTATAGAAAGCACATTGATAATTTCTTATTGCTTTCTGGATACTTCCTATCTGTATTTTTAGCAAGATTTTGTTGTTCCTTTTGACAACAACAAAAACCTCAGCTGTATTCTCAGCTACTTGGTAACAATGGCCCAATTTTCATCTTCGCATCCTTTCATTTCAAAATTGCCTGTGCAGGTGGTTGCTGTACAGCTCTTTTCCCTTTACAGGGCTACAAAGCCTGTGATTTGTTATCAGTCTGGCTTTAGCCCGGGACACTTTGCAGGGATTGCACTGGCAGGAGTCAGAAAGGATTGATCCCTTGCTGACCATTTCCAGCATCCCCCAGCTGCATCCTCAGTGCCTCAGTGGCCTGACTGTCCCTTTGAATCACTTGAAGAAATCTGTCCTCTGCAGCTTTCTTGGTGTCAATATTCAAATAATTTACCTTGTTAACTCTGTAGCAAGTAGCTGTCCATATGAAATCACAGGAAATTTCCTCCAAACCAGAAAACTCCTTTTTTCCTCACTAGGTCTATGTCCTGTGGGTTACCTTTCTCCTGGCATCTCTATGCTTTTCCTTCCCTTTCAGTGTCTTTCATGTGTATGGCTAAAAACTGATCATCAAAAGATCTCACATTCCAAAGCACTATATCTGACTGGGGTTTTTGTTTGTTTGTTTGTTTGTTTGTTTTCATAACTATCCTAGTTTTTGACAGGAAAATTACAGGAAAAATTCAAATGTTTCTGGTTAGGAAATCATATTCTACTTTCAAGACAAATGAGAAAAAAAATTATGTCAGTCCCCCCTAAGAATGTACTGCCAGGAACATTTCTACCTGAGCCATTACATCTATCAGCAGTGAAACACAAAGCCTGCCAGACTTTTCTAGCAATACACCCCAATATCCTGACCAAAATTGGTGGGTTCTGATCTCACTGAATTCTCTTGTGAACACACACAACACATCTGTATTCTTTGAGATAGAAACACAGCACTGTTTCCAGGAGGTGGATTAAAAAACACTCTCTTCATACAGTACTTCACTAAGTTGTAGCTGTGTGGGCTAGACAAGGGAAAACTATCAAAATTTTCAAACTAATTCTGTATCTGAGTCACTGTTTCTCAGCACTCACCCACAGGAATGCTTCGTTTGTATTTTGGCTTTTTTGTGTGAAGACAAAATGGTTCTTATAATGTAACCTTAACCTTGAGAATTCATCTTCCTTTGGTTTAAATCCTTTTGATAGTGAATGGTGATTGCAGGTGTGTTGTGAGCTGCCTTTTCTGTAATAATATTAAGATGGAGCAATCAGCCAGCATCAATGTACACTAGAAAGGGAAGGATAAAATAAAGAGAAGACAACTCTGGACGACAGGAATATGACTAAAATGCATTCTGTTTTCCCAAATCCATCATAGACCTTGCACCACGAATTTTACACAAGTTAACACCTGCTCATGGCAAAGCTGAATTCCTGACAGGTGTTTTAAGGTTGTTTTTTTTTTTTTCTTTTTTTTTCTTTTTTTTTTTTTTTTTTTTTTTTTTTTTTTTTTTTTTTTTTTTTTATTGTTTTTTATTCAGTTATGAAATTGTTTTGTGTTTAAATTAACAGCCAAGTGGAAATGTGCAAACTGCTCCGCTTTTCAGAATAGTGTCAAAGTGTCATAACTGAGCTCCTAAAGAGCGCAGTCATTGGCTGTTTTGGAAAACCTTGAATTTTCAGATCAGAGATTGGGGGTTTGGAAGAGGATGGGAGTGTTGTTATAGGGTTTTTTTTGTTTGTTTTTTTTTTTTTTTTTGGTGGGGAGAAGGCTGGGTTTTGTATTTGAGCACATCAGCAGACAATGAAGAAAGACATTTTTCTGCAAACTTGTTCCATTTCTGTCTGGCAAATAGCTTTTTCTCTCTCTCTCTCTCTCTCTCGCTCTCTTTTTTTTTTTTTTTTTTTTTTTTTTTTTTTTTTTTTTTTTTTTTTTTTTTTTTTTTT